>CM048650.1:1585000-1595000 GCA_026413185.1 Pueraria montana var. lobata
TTTGGTTTTTGGTTTCCAATGATCATTGGTGCATTCTCATGCATGGAAAATCATAATTCCAGGAGCGGGTTTTCGTTTTGAGGTCCTTGGGGCCTCCGTGGTGCTCCGTGACTCACTTTTTGTGCCCCGTGGAGGATTTTTCGTGCCAGTGGTGGACTTTGGTCCCCGGGGAGACTTTTGGTTTTTGGTTTCCAATGATCATTGCTGCATCCTCATGCATGGAAAACCATGATGCCCGGAGCGGATTTTCGTTTTGAGGTCCTTGGTGCCTCCGTGGTGCCCCGTGACTCACTTTTGGTGCCCCATGGAGCATTTTTGATGCCCGTGGTGGATGTTGGTCCCCGGGGTGACTTTTGGTTTTTGGTTTCCAATGATCCTTGGTGCATCCTCATGCATGGAAAAACATAATGCCTAGAGCGGATTTTCGTTTTGAGGTCCTTGGTGCCTCCTTGATGCCCGGTGACTTACTTTTGGTGCCCCGTGGAGCATTTTTGGTGCCTGCGGTGGATTTTGGTCCCCGTGTCACTTTTGGTTTTTGGTTTCCAATGATCCTTGGTGCATCCTAATGCATGGAAAACCATAATGCCCGGAGTGGATTTTTGTTTTGAGGTCCTTGGTGCCTCCGTGGTTCCTCGTGACTCACTTTTGGTGTCCCGTGGAGCATTTTTGGTGCCGGTGGTGGATTTTGGTCCCCGGGGTGACTCTTGGTTTTTTTTCCAATGATCCTTGGTGCATCCTCATGCATGGAAAATCATAATGCCCGGAGCGGGTTTCCGTTTTGAGGTCCTTGGTGCCTCTGTGGTGCCCCGTGACTCACTTTTGGTGCCCGTGGTGGATTTTGGTCCCCGGGGTGACTTTTGATTTTTGGTTTCCAATGATCATTGGTGCATCCTCATGCATGGAAAACCATAATGCCCAGAGCGGGTTTTCGTTTTGAGGTCCTTGGTGCCTCCGTGGTGCCCCGTGACTCACTTTTGGTGCCCGTGGTGGATTTTGGTCCCCGGGGTGACTTTTGGTTTTTGGTTTCCAATGATCATTCATGTATCCTCATGCATGGAAAACCATAATGCCCAGAGAGGATTTTCGTTTTGAGGTCCTTGGTGCCTCGATGGTGCCCCGTGACTCACTTTTGGTGCCCCGTGGAGCATTTTTGGTGCCCGTGGTGGATTTTGGTCCCCGGGGTGACTTTTGATTTTTGGTTTCCAATGATCCTTGGTGCATCCTCATGCACGGAAAAGCATAATTCCTGGAGTGGATTTTCGTTTTGAGGTCCTTGGTGCCTCCGTGGTGCCCGGTGACTCACTTTTGGTGCCTCGTGGAGCATTTTTGGTGCCCGTGGTGGATTTTGGTCCCCGAGTGACTTTTGGTTTTTGGTTTCCAATGACCCTTGGTGAATTCTCATGCGTGGAAAAGCATAATTCCATGAGCGAATTTTCATTTTGTGGTCCTTGGTGCCTCCGTGATGCCCGGTGACTCACTTTTGGTTCCCCGTGGAGCATTTTTGGTGCCCGCGGTGGATTTTGGTCCCCGTGGTGACTGTTGGTTTTTGGTTTCCAATGAGCCTTGGTGCATCCTCATGCATGGAAAACCATAATGCCCATAGCGGGTTTTCATTTTGAGGTCCTTGGTGCCTCCGTGGTGCACCATGACTCACTTTTGGTGCCCCGTGGAGCATTTTTGGTGCTAGTGGCGGATTTTGGTCACCGGGATGACTTTTGATTTTTGGTTTCTAATGATCCTTGGTGCATCCTAATGAATTTAAAAAATTAATGCCTAGAGCGGATTTTCGTTTTGAGGTCTTTGGGACCTCCGTGGTGCCCGGTGACTCAATTTTAATGCCCTGTGGAGCATTTTTGGTGCTCGTGGTGGATTTTGGTCCCTGGGGTGGCTTTTGGTTTTTGGTTTCCAATGATCCTTGGTGCATCATCATGCATGGAAAACCATAATTCCCACAGCGGGTTTACGTTTTGAGGTCCTTGGTGCCTCCGTGGTGCCCCATGACTCACTTTTGGTTTCCCGTGGAGCATTTTTCGTGCTCGTGGTGGATTTTGGTCCCCGGGGTGACTTTTTGGTTTTTGGTTTCCAATGATCCTTGGTGCATCCTCATGCATGGAAAACCATAATGCCCGGAGCGGGTTTTCGTTTTGAGGTCCTTGTTGTTTCCGTGGTGCCCCGTGACTCACTTTTGGTTCCCCGTTGAGCATTTTTGGTGCCCGTGGTGGATTTTGGTCCCCGGGGTGACTTTTGGTTTTTGGTTTCCAATAATCATTGGTGCATCCTGAAGCATGGAAAACCATAATTCCCGGAGCGGATTTTCATTTTGAGACCCTTAGTACCTCCGTGGTGCCCCGTGACTCACTTTTGGTGCCCTGGGAAGCATTTTTGGTGCTCGTGGTGGATTTTGGTCCCCGGGGTGACTTTTGGTTTTTGGTTTCCAATGATCATTGGTGCATCCTCAAGCATGGAAAACCATAATTCCCGGAGCGGATTTTCATTTTGAGACCCTTAGTACCTCCGTGGTGCCCCGGGACTCACTTTTGGTGCCCTGTGAATCATTTTTGGTGCTCGTGGTGGATTTTGGTCCCCGGGGTGACTTTTGGTTTTTGGTTTCCAATGATCCTTGGTGCATCCTTATGCATGGAAAACCATAATGCCCGGTGCGGGTTTTCGTTTTGAGGTCCTTGGTGCCTCCATGGTGCCCCGTGACTCACTTTTGGAGCCCCGTGGAGCATTTTTGGTGCCCGTGGTGGATTTTGGTCCCCGGGGTAACTTTTCCTTTTTGGTTTCTAATGATCCTTAGTGCATCCTCATGCATCAAAAACCATAATGCCCGGGGCAGATTTTAATTTTGAGGTCCTTGGTGCCTCCGTGGTGCCCCGTCACTCACTTTTGGTGCCCCGTGGAGCATTTTTGGTGCCCGTGGTGGATTTTGGTCCCCGGGGTGACTTTTGGTTTTTGGTTTTGAATGATCACTGGTGCATCCTCATGCATGGAAAACCATAATGCCCGGAGCGAGTTTTCGTTTTGAGGTCCTTGGTGCCTCCGTAGTGCCCCGTGACTCACTTTTGCTGCCCCGTGGAGCATTTTTGGTGACCTTGGTGGATTTTGGTCCCAGGGGTGACTTTTGGTTTTTGGTTTCCAATGATCCTTGGTGCATCCTCATGCATGGAAAACCTTAATGCCCGGGGCGGATTTTCGTTTTGAGGTCCTTGGTGCCTCCGTGGTGCCTGTGACTCACTTTTGGTGTCCCGTGCAGCATTTTTGGTGCCAGTGGTGGATTTTGGTCCCCGGGGTGACTTTTGGTTCTTGCTTTCCAATGATCATTGGTGCATCCTCACGCATGGAAAACCATAATGCTCGGAGCGGGTTTTCGTTTTGAGGACCTTGGTGCCTTCGTGGTGCCCCGTGACTCACTTTTGGTGCCCTGTGAAGCATTTTTGGTGCTCGTGGTGGATTTTGGTCCCCGGGGTGACTTTTGGTTTTTTGTTTCCAATGATCCTTGGTGCATCCTAATGCATGGAAAACCATAATGCCCGGTGCGGGTTTTCGTTTTGAGGTCCTTGGTGCCTTCGTGGTTCCCCGTGACTCACTTTTGGTGCCCGTGGAGCATTTTTTATGCCCGTGGTGGATTTTGGTCCCCGGGGTAACTTTTGGTTTTTGGTTTCTAATGATCCTTGGTGCATCCTCATGCATGGAAAACCATAATTCCCGGGTCGGATTTTCGTTTTGAGGTCCTTGCTGCCTCCGTGGTGCCCCGTGATGCACTTTTGGTGCCCTGTGCAACGTTTTCGTGCCCGTGGTGGATTTTGGTCCCCGGGGTGACTTTTTGGTTTTTGGTTTCCAACGATCATCGGTACATCCTCATGCATGGAAAACCATAATTCTCGGAGCGGGTTTTCGTTTTGAGGACCTTGGTGCCTCCGTGGTGCCCCGTGACTCACTTTTGGTGCCCTGTGGAGCATTTTTTGTGCTCGTGGTGGATTTTGGTCCCCGGCGTGACTTTTGGTTTTTGGTTTCCAATGATCCTTGGTGCATCCTTATGCATGGAAAACCATAATGCCCGGTGCGGATTTTCGTTTTGAGGTCCGTGGTGCTTCCGTGGTGCCCCGTGACTCACTTTTGGTTCCCTGTGGAGCATTTTTGGTGCTCGTGGTGGATTTTGGTCCGCGGGGTGACTTTTGGTTTTTGGTTTCCAATGATCGTTGGTGCATCCTTATGCATGGAAAACCATAATGCCCGGTGCGGATTTTCGTTTTGAGGTCCTTGGTGCCTCCGTGGTGTCCCGTGACTCACTTTTGGTGCCCTGCGGAGCATTTTTGGTACTCGTGGTGGATTTTGGTCCCCGGGGTGACTTTTGGTTTTTGGTTTACAATGATCCTTGGTGCATCCTTATGCATGGAAAACCATAATGCCCGGTGCGGGTTTTCGTTTTGAGGTCCTTGGTGCCTCCGTGGTGCCCCGTGACTCACTTTTGGTGCCCCGTGGAGCATTTTTGGTGCCCGTGGTGGATTTTGGTCCCCGGGGTAACTTTTGGGTTTTGGTTTCTAATGATCCTTGGTGCATCCTCATGCATGGAAAACCATAATTCTCGGAGCGGGTTTTCGTTTTGAGGTCCTTGGTGCCTTCGTGGTGCCCCGTGACTCACTTTTGGTGCCCCGTGGAGCATTTTTAGTGCCCGTGGTGGACTTTGGTCCCCGGGATGACTTTTGATTTTTGGTTTCCAATGATCATTGGTGCATCCTCATGCATGGAATACCATAATGCCCGGGGCAGATTTTCGTTTTGAGGTCCGAGGTGCCTCCGTGGTGCTCCGTGACTCACTTTTGGTGCCCCGTGGCGTATTTTTAGTGCCTGCAGTGGATTTTGGTCCCCAGGGTGACTTTTGGTTTTTGGTTTCCAATGATCATTGGTGCATCCTCATGCATGGAAAATCGTAATACCGAGAGTGGATTTTCGTTTTGAGGTCCTTGGTGCCTTCGTGGTGCCCCGTGACTCACTTTTGGTGCCTCGTGGAGGATTTTTGGTGCCCGTGGTGGATTTTGGTCCCCGGGGTGACTTTTGGTTTTTGGTTTCCAATGATCATTGGTGCATCCTCACGCATGGAAAACCATAATGCCCGGAGCGGATTTTCGTTTTGAGGTCCTTGGTGCCTCCGTGGTGCCCCGTGACTCACTTTTGGTGCCCCATAAAGCATTTTTGGTGCCCGTGGTGGATTTTGGTTCCCGGGGTGACTTTTGGTTTTTGGTTTCCAATGATCCATGGTGCATCCTCATGCATGGAAAACCATAATACCCGTAGCGGGTTTTCGTTTTGAGGTCCTTGGTGCCTCTGTGGTGCCCCGTGACTCACTTTTGGTGCCTCGTGGAGCATTTTTGGTGCCCGTGGTGGATTTTGGCCTCCGGGATCATGATTCCTTTCTTCATTTCCTCCTTGCTTTCTTGCTTCAAACATTGCTTTCTTGTTCATCAAGAAAGAAGTCAACTGAGCTTCTTAACTTATTCTTTCTTGGTCGCTTGTTCTTGACTATTTTCTTGAATCACGATCGCAATAAAGAAAGCATCTTGGTTGCGCTCTTGGTTACGATTGACCGAGGTTGAACTCAAGAAAGACCACAGAGGACAAAAAATGATCAGGAGAGAAAGAAACAAAGAAGAAACACGGCCTGGAATCAATCAAGAAGGGTTCTTGATTCCTTTCTTCATTTCCTCTCTGCTTTCTTCCTTGAAACATTGCTTTCTTGTTCAACAAGAAAGAAGTCAATTGAGCTTCTTGACTTCTTCTTTCTTGGTTGCTTGTTCTTGACTGCTTTCTTGAACCAAGATCGCAATCAAGAAAGCATCTTGATTGTGCCCGTGGTTTCGATTGACCAAGGTAGAAATCAGGATAGAACAAAGAGGACAAGAAACGACCATGAGAGAAAGAAACAAAGAAGAAACACGGCTTGGAATCAATCAAGAGGGGATCTTGATTCCTTTCTACATTTCCTCCTTGCTTTCTTGCTTGAAACAATGCCTTCTTGGTCAACAACAAAGAAGTCAACTGAGCTTCTTGACTTCTTCTTTCTTGGTTGCTTGTTCTTGACTACTTTCTTGAATCAAGATCGTAATCAAGTAAGCATCTTGATTGTGCCCGTGGTTTCGATTGACCAAGGTAGAAATCAGGATAGAACAAAGAGGACAAGAAACGACCATGAGAGAAAGAAACAAAGATGAAACACGGCTTGGAATCAATCAAGAAGGGATCTTCATTCCTTTCTTTATTTCCTCCTTGCTTTCTTGCTTGAAACAATGCTTTCTTGGCCAACAACAAAGAAGTCAACTGAGCTTCTTGACTTCTTCTTTCTTGGTTGCTTGTTCTTGACTGCTTTCTTGAATCAAGATCGCAATCACGAAAGCATGTTGATTGTGCCCGTGGTTACAATTCACCAAGGTAGAACTCAAGAAAGAACAAAGAGGACAAGAGACTACCATGAGAGAAAGAAAGAAAGAAGAAACACGGCTTGGAATCAATCAAGAGGGGATCTTGATTCCTTTCTACATTTCCTCCTTGCTTTCTTGCTTGAAACAATGCCTTCTTGGTCAACAACAAAGAAGTCAACTGAGCTTCTTGACTTCTTCTTTCTTGGTTGCTTGTTCTTGACTACTTTCTTGAATCAAGATCGCAATCAAGTAAGCATCTTGATTGTGCCCGTGGTTTCGATTGACCAAGGTAGAAATCAGGATAGAACAAAGAGGACAAGAAACGACCATGAGAGAAAGAAACAAAGATGAAACACGGCTTGGAATCAATCAAGAAGGGATCTTCATTCCTTTCTTTATTTCCTCCTTGCTTTCTTGCTTGAAACAATGCTTTCTTGGCCAACAACAAAGAAGTCAACTGAGCTTCTTGACTTCTTCTTTCTTGGTTGCTTGTTCTTGACTGCTTTCTTGAATCAAGATCGCAATCAAGAAAGCATCTTGATTATGCCCGTGGTTACAATTGACCAAGGTAGAACTGAAGAAAGAATAAAGAGGACAAGAAACTACCATGAGAGAAAGAAAGAAAGAAGAAACACGGCCTGGAATCAATCAAGAAGGGTTCTTGATTCCTTTCTTCATTTCCTCCTTGCTTTCTAGCTTGAAACATTGCTTTCTTGTTCAACAACAAAGAAGTCAACTGAGCTTCTTGACTTCTTCTTTCTTGGTTGCTTGTTCTTGACTGCTTTCTTAAATCAAGATAGCAATGAAGAAAGCATCTTGATTGTGCCCGTGGTTACAATTGACCAAGGTAGAACTGAAGAAAGAATAAAGAGGACAAGAAACTACCATGAGAGAAAGAAAGAAAGAAGAAACACGGCCTGGAATCAATCAAGAAGGGTTCTTGATTCCTTTCTTCATTTCCTCCTTGCTTTCTAGCTTGAAACATTGCTTTCATGTTCAACAACAAAGAAGTCAACTGAGCTTCTTGACTTCTTCTTTCTTGGTTGCTTGTTCTTGACTGCTTTCTTGAATCAAGATAGCAATGAAGAAAGCATCTTGATTGTGCCCGTGGTTACAATTGACCAAGGTAGAACTGAAGAAAGAATAAAGAGGACAAGAAACTACCATGAGAGAAAGAAAGAAAGAAGAAACACGGCCTGGAATCAATCAAGAAGGGTTCTTGATTCCTTTCTTCATTTCCTTATTATTTTCTTCCTTGAAATATTGCTTTCTTATTCAACAAGAAAGAAGTCAACTGAGCTTCTTGACTTCTTCTTTCCTGGTTGCTTGTTCTTGGCTGCTTTCTTGAATCAAGATCGCAATCAAGAAGGCATCTTGATTGCACTCATGGTTACAATTGAGCCAGGTAGAACTCAAAATAGACCAAAGAGGACAAGAAACGACCATGAGAGAACGAAATAAAGAAGAAACACGGCTTGGAATCAATCAAGAAGGGATATTGATTCCTTTCTTCATTTCCTCCTTGCTTTCTAGCTTGAAACATTGCTTTCATGTTCAACAACAAAGAAGTCAACTGAGCTTCTTGACTTCTTCTTTCTTGGTTGCTTGTTCTTGACTGCTTTCTTGAATCAAGATAGCAATCAAGAAAGCATCTTGATTGTGCCCGTGGTTACAATTGACCAAGGTAGAACTGAAGAAAGAATAAAGAGGACAAGAAACTACCATGAGAGAAAGAAAGAAAGAAGAAACACGGCCTGGAATCAATCAAGAAGGGTTCTTGATTCCTTTCTTCATTTCCTTATTGTTTTCTTCCTTGAAATATTGCTTTCTTATTCAACAAGAAAGAAGTCAACTGAGCTTCTTGACTTCTTCTTTCCTGGTTGCTTGTTCTTGGCTGCTTTCTTGAATCAAGATCGCAATCAAGAAGGCATCTTGATTGCACTCATGGTTACAATTGAGCCAGGTAGAACTTAAAATAGACCAAAGAGGACAAGAAACGACCATGAGAGAACGAAATAAAGAAGAAACACGGCTTGGAATCAATCAAGAAGGGATCTTGATTCCTTTCTTCATTTCCTCCTTGCTTTCTAGCTTGAAACATTGCTTTCTTGTTCAACAACAAAGAAGTCAACTGAGCTTCTTGACTTCTTCTTTCTTGGTTGCTTGTTCTTGACTGCTTTCTTGAATCAAGATAGCAATCAAGAAAGCATCTTGATTGTGCCCGTGGTTACAATTGACCAAGGTAGAACTGAAGAAAGAATAAAGAGGACAAGAAACTACCATGAGAGAAAGAAAGAAAGAAGAAACACGGCCTGGAATCAATCAAGAAGGGTTCTTGATTCCTTTCTTCATTTCCTTATTGTTTTCTTCCTTGAAATATTGCTTTCTTATTCAACAAGAAAGAAGTCAACTGAGCTTCTTGACTTCTTCTTTCCTGGTTGCTTGTTCTTGGCTGCTTTCTTGAATCAAGATCGCAATCAAGAAGGCATCTTGATTGCACTCATGGTTACAATTGAGCCAGGTAGAACTCAAAATAGACCAAAGAGGATAAGAAACGACCATGAGAGAACGAAATAAAGAAGAAACACGGCTTGGAATCAATCAAGAAGGGATCTTGATTCCTTTCTTCATTTCCTCCTTGCTTTCTAGCTTGAAACATTGCTTTCTTGTTCAACAACAAAGAACTCGACTGAGCTTCTTGACTTCTTCTTTCTTGGTTGCTTGTTCTTGACTGCTTTCTTGAATCAAGATAGCAATCAAGAAAGCATCTTGATTATGTCCGTGGTTACAATTGACCAAGGTAGAACTGAAGAAAGAACAAAGAGGACAAGAAACTACCATGAGAGAAAGAAAGAAAGAAGAAACACGGCCTGGAATCAATCAAGAAGGGTTCTTGATTCCTTTCTTCATTTCCTTATTGTTTTCTTCCTTGAAATATTGCTTTCTTATTCAACAAGAAAGAAGTCAACTGAGCTTCTTGACTTCTTCTTTCCTGGTTGCTTGTTCTTGGCTGCTTTCTTGAATCAAGATCGCAATCAAGAAGGCATCTTGATTGCACTCATTGTTACAATTGAGCAAGGTAGAACTCAAAATAGACCAAAGAGGATAAGAAACGACCATGAGAGATTGAAATAAAGAAGAAACACGGCTTGGAATCAATCAAGAAGGGATCTTGATTCCTTTCTTCATTTCCTCATGGCTTTCTTGCTTGAAACATTGCTTTCTTGATCAAGAAAGCATCTTGATTACGGCCGTGGTTACGATTGACCAAGGCATAACTCAACAAATAACAAAGTGAACAAGAAACGACCAGGAGATAAAGAAACAAAGAAGAAACACGGCTTCGAATCTATCAAGAAGGGATCTTGATTCCTTTCTTCACTTCCTCCTCGCGTTCTTGTTTGAAACGTTGCTTTCTTGGTCTAGAAAGCATCTTGATTGTGCCCGTGGTTTTGATTGACTAAGGTAGAACTCAAGAAAGAACAAAGAGGACAAGAAACTACCATGAGAGAAAGAAACAAAGAAGAAACACGGCCTGGAATCAATCAAGAAGGGTTCTTGATTCCTTTCTTCATTTCCTC
>CM048650.1:1605000-1862500 GCA_026413185.1 Pueraria montana var. lobata
CCGGGGTGGATTTTGGTCCCGAGGGTGACTTTTGGTTTTTGGTTTCCAATTATCATTGGTGCATTCTCATGCATGGAAAATCATAATTCCAGGAGCGGGTTTTCGTTTTGAGGTCCTTGGGGCCTCCGTGGTGCTCCGTGACTCACTTTTTGTGCCCCGTGGAGGATTTTTCGTGCCAGTGCTGGACTTTGGTCCCCGGGGAGACTTTTGGTTTTTGGTTTCCAATGATCATTGCTGCATCCTCATGCATGGAAAACTATGATGCCCGGAGAGGATTTTCGTTTTGAGGTCCTTGGTGCCTCCGTGGTGCCCCGTGACTCACTTTTGGTGCCCCATGGAGCATTTTTGATGCCCGTGGTGGATGTTGGTCCCCGGGGTGACTTTTGGTTTTTGGTTTCCAATGATCCTTGGTGCATCCTCATGCATGGAAAAACATAATGCCTAGAGCGGATTTTCGTTTTGAGGTCCTTGGTGCCTCCTTGATGCCCGGTGACTTACTTTTGGTGCCCCGTGGAGCATTTTTGGTGCCTGCGGTGGATTTTGGTCCCCGTGTCACTTTTGGTTTTTGGTTTCCAATGATCCTTGGTGCATCCTAATGCATGGAAAACCATAATGCCCGGAGTGGATTTTTGTTTTGAGGTCCTTGGTGCCTCCGTGGTTCCTCGTGACTCACTTTTGGTGTCCCGTGGAGCATTTTTGGTGCCGGTGGTGGATTTTGGTCCCCGGGGTGACTCTTGGTTTTTTTTCCAATGATCCTTGGTGCATCCTCATGCATGGAAAATCATAATGCCCGGAGTGGGTTTTCGTTTTGAGGTCCTTGGTGCCTCTGTGGTGCCCCGTGACTCACTTTTGGTGCCCGTGGTGGATTTTGGTCCCCGGGGTGACTTTTGATTTTTGGTTTCCAATGACCATTGGTGCATCCTCATGCATGAAAAACCATAATGCCCGGAGCAGGTTTTCGTTTTGAGGTCCTTGGTGCCTCCGTGGTGCCCCGTGACTCACTTTTGGTGCCCGTGGTGGATTTTGGTCCCCGGGGTGACTTTTGGTTTTTGGTTTCCAATGATCATTCGTGTATCCTCATGCATGGAAAACCATAATGCCCAGAGAGGATTTTCGTTTTGAGGTCCTTGGTGCCTCGATGGTGCCCCGTGACTAACTTTTGGTGCCCCGTGGAGCATTTTTGGTGCCCGTGGTGGATTTTGGTCCCCGGGGTGACTTTTGATTTTTGGTTTCCAATGATCATTGGTGCATCCTCATGCATGGAAAACCATAATGCCCAGAGCGGGTTTTCGTTTTGAGGTCCTTGGTGCCTCCGTGGTGCCCCGTGACTCACTTTTGGTGCCCGTGGTGGATTTTGGTCCCCGGGGTGACTTTTGGTTTTTGGTTTCCAATGATCATTCATGTATCCTCATGCATGGAAAACCATAATGCCCAGAGCGGATTTTCGTTTTGAGGTCCTTGGTGCCTCGATGGTGCCCCGTGACTCACTTTTGGTGCCCCGTGGAGCATTTTTGGTGCCCGTGGTGGATTTTGGTCCCCGGGGTGACTTTTGATATTTGGTTTCCAATGATCCTTGGTGCATCCTCATGCACGGAAAAGCATAATTCCCGGAGTGGATTTTCGTTTTGAGGTCCTTGGTGCCTCCGTGGTGCCCGGTGACTCACTTTTGGTGCCTCGTGGAGCATTTTTGGTGCCGTGGTGGATTTTGGTCCCCGAGTGACTTTTGGTTTTTGGTTTCCAATGACCCTTGGTGAATCCTCATGCATGGAAAAGCATAATTCCATGAGCGGATTTTCATTTTGTGGTCCTTGGTGCCTCCGTGGTGCCCCATGACTCACTTTTGGTTTCCCGTGGAGCATTTTTCGTGCTCATGGTGGATTTTGGTCCCCGGGGTGACTTTTTGGTTTTTGGTTTCCAATGATCCTTGGTGCATCCTCATGCATGGAAAACCATAATGCCCGGAGCGGGTTTTCGTTTTGAGGTCCTTGTTGCTTCCGTGGTGCCCCGTGACTCACTTTTGGTTCCCCGTTGAGCATTTTTGGTGCCCGTGGTGGATTTTGGTCCCCAGGGTGACTTTTGATTTTTGGTTTCCAATGATCCTTGGTGTATCCTCATGCACAGAAAAGCATAATTCCCGGAGTGGATTTTCGTTTTGAGGTCCTTGGTGCCTCCGTGGTGCCCGGTGACTCACTTTTGGTGCCTCGTGGAGCATTTTTGGTGCCCGTGGTGGATTTTGGTCCCCGAGTGACTTTTGGTTTTTGGTTTCCAATGACCCTTGGTGAATCCTCATGCATGGAAAAGCATAATTCCATGAGCGGATTTTCATTTTGTGGTCCTTGGTGCCTCCGTGGTGCCCCATGACTCACTTTTGGTTTCCCGTGGAGCATTTTTCGTGCTCATGGTGGATTTTGGTCCCCGGGGTGACTTTTTGGTTTTTGGTTTCCAATGATCCTTGGTGCATCCTCATGCATGGAAAACCATAATGCCCAGAGCGGGTTTTCGTTTTGAGGTCCTTGTTGCTTCCGTGGTGCCCTGTGACTCACTTTTGGTTCCCCGTTGAGCATTTTTGGTGCCCGTGGTGGATTTTGGTCCCCGGGGTGACTTTTGGTTTTTGGTTTCCAATGATCCTTGGTGCATCCTCATGCATGGAAAACCTTAATGCCCAGGACGGATCTTCGTTTGGAGGTCCTTGGTGCCTCCGTGGTGCCTGTGACTCACTTTTGGTGTCCCGTGCAGCATTTTTGGTGCCAGTGGTGGATTTTGGTCCCCGGGGTGACTTTTGGTTTTTGGTTTCCAGTGATCATTGGTGCATCCTCAAGCATGGAAAACCATAATTCCCGGAGCGTATTTTCATTTTGAGACCCTTAGTACCTCCGTGGTGCCCCGTGACTCACTTTTGGTGCCCTGTGAAGCATTTTTGGTGCTCGTGGTGGATTTTGGTCCCCGGGGTGACTTTTGGTTTTTGGTTTCCAATGATCCTTGGTGCATCCTTATGCATGGAAAACCATAATGCCCGGTGCGGGTTTTCGTTTTGAGGTCCTTGGTGCCTCCATGGTGCCCCGTGACTCACTTTTGGAGCCCCGTGGAGCATTTTTGGTGCCCGTGGTGGATTTTGGTCCCCGGGGTAACTTTTCCTTTTTGGTTTCTAATGATCCTTAGTGCATCCTCATGCATCAAAAACCATAATGCCCGGGGCAGATTTTAATTTTGAGGTCCTTGGTGCCTCCGTGGTTCCCCGTTACTCACTTTTGGTGCCCCGTGGAGCATTTTTGGTGCCCGTGGTGGATTTTGGTCCCCGGGGTGACTTTTGGTTTTTGGTTTTGAATGATCACTGGTGCATACTCATGCATGGAAAACCATAATGCCCAGAGCGGGTTTTCGTTTTGAGGTCCTTGGTGCCTCCGTAGTGCCCCGTGACTCACTTTTGCTGCCCCGTAGAGCATTTTTGGTGACCGTGGTGGATTTTGGTCCCAGGGGTGACTTTTGGTTTTTGGTTTCCAATGATCCTTGGTGCATCCTCATGCATGGAAAACCTTAATGCCCGGGGCGGATTTTCGTTTTGAGGTCCTTGGTGCCTCCGTGGTGCCTGTGACTCACTTTTGGTGTCCCGTGCAGCATTTTTGGTGCCAGTGGTGGATTTTGGTCCCCGGGGTGACTTTTGGTTCTTGCTTTCCAATGATCATTGGTGCATCCTCACGCATGGAAAACCATAATGCTCAGAGCGGGTTTTCGTTTTGAGGACCTTGGTGCCTTCGTGGTGCCCCGTGACTCACTTTTGGTGCCCTGTGAAGCATTTTTGGTGCTCGTGGTGGATTTTGGTCCCTGAGGTGACTTTTGGTTTTTGGTTTCCAATGATCCTTGGTGCATCCTAATGCATGGAAAACCATAATGCCCGGTGCGGGTTTTCGTTTTGAGGTCCTTGGTGCCTTCGTGGTTCCCCGTGACTCACTTTTGGTGCCCCGTGGAGCATTTTTTATGCCCGTGGTGGATTTTGGTCCCCGGGGTAACTTTTGGTTTTTGGTTTCTAATGATCCTTGGTGCATCCTCATGCATGGAAAACCATAATTCCCGGGTCGGATTTTCGTTTTGAGGTCCTTGCTGCCTCCGTGGTGCCCCGTGATGCACTTTTGGTGCCCTGTGCAACGTTTTTGTGCCCGTGGTGGATTTTGGTCCCCGGGGTGACTTTTTGGTTTTTGGTTTCCAACGATCATCGGTACATCCTCATGCATGGAAAACAATAATTCTCGGAGCGGGTTTTTGTTTTGAGGACCTTGGTGCCTCCGTGGTGCCCCGTGACTCACTTTTGGTGCCCTGTGGAGCATTTTTTGTGCTCGTGGTGGATTTTGGTCCCCGGCGTGACTTTTGGTTTTTGGTTTCCAATGATCCTTGGTGCATCCTTATGCATGGAAAACCATAATGCCCGGTGCGGATTTTCGTTTTGAGGTCCGTGGTGCTTCCGTGGTGCCCCGTGACTCACTTTTGGTGCCCTGTGGAGCATTTTTGGTGCTCGTGGTGGATTTTGGTCCGCGGGGTGACTTTTGGTTTTTGGTTTCCAATGATCGTTGGTGCATCCTTATGCATGGAAAACCATAATGCCCGGTGCGGATTTTCGTTTTGAGGTCCTTGGTGCCTCCGTGGTGTCCCGTGACTCACTTTTGGTGCCCTGCGGAGCATTTTTGGTACTCGTGGTGGATTTTGGTCCCCGGGGTGACTTTTGGTTTTTGGTTTACAATGATCCTTGGTGCATCCTTATGCATGGAAAACCATAATGCCCGGTGCGGGTTTTCGTTTTGAGGTCCTTGGTGCCTCCGTGGTGCCCCGTGACTCACTTTTGGTGCCCCGTGGAGCATTTTTGGTGCCCGTGGTGGATTTTGGTCCCCGGGGTAACTTTTGGGTTTTGGTTTCTAATGATCCTTGGTGCATCCTCATGCATGGAAAACCATAATTCTCGGAGCGGGTTTTCGTTTTGAGGTCCTTGGTGCCTTCGTGGTGCCCCGTGACTCACTTTTGGTGCCCCGTGGAGCATTTTTAGTGCCCGTGGTGGACTTTGGTCCCCGGGATGACTTTTGGTTTTTGGTTTCCAATGATCATTGGTGCATCCTCATGCATGGAATACCATAATGCCCGGGGCAGATTTTCGTTTTGAGGTCCGTGGTGCCTCCGTGACTCACTTTTGGTGCCCCGTGGCGTATTTTTAGTGCCTGCAGTGGATTTTGGTCCCCGGGGTGACTTTTGGTTTTTGGTTTCCAATGATCATTGGTGCATCCTCATGCATGGAAAATCGTAATACCGAGAGTGGATTTTCATTTTGAGGTCCTTGGTGCCTTCGTGGTGCCCCGTGACTCACTTTTGGTGCCTCGTGGAGGATTTTTGGTGCCCGTGGTGGATTTTGGTCCCCGGGGTGACTTTTGGTTTTTGGTTTCCAATGATCATTGGTGCATCCTCACGCATGGAAAACCATAATGCCCGGAGCGGATTTTCGTTTTGAGGTCCTTGGTGCCTCCGTGGTGCCCCGTGACTCACTTTTGGTGCCCCATAAAGCATTTTTGGTGCCCGTGGTGGATTTTGGTTCCCGGGGTGACTTTTGGTTTTTGGTTTCCAATGATCCATGGTGCATCCTCATGCATGGAAAACCATAATACCCGTAGCGGGTTTTCGTTTTGAGGTCCTTGGTGCCTCTGTGGTGCCCCGTGACTCACTTTTGGTGCCTCGTGGAGCATTTTTGGTGCCCGTGGTGGATTTTGGCCTCCGGGATCATGATTCCTTTCTTCATTTCCTCCTTGCTTTCTTGCTTCAAACATTGCTTTCTTGTTCATCAAGAAAGAAGTCAACTGAGCTTCTTAACTTATTCTTTCTTGGTCGCTTGTTCTTGACTATTTTCTTGAATCACGATCGCAATAAAGAAAGCATCTTGATTGCGCTCTTGGTTACGATTGACCCAGGTTGAACTCAAGAAAGACCACAGAGGACAAAAAATGATCAGGAGAGAAAGAAACAAAGAAGAAACACGGCCTGGAATCAATCAAGAAGGGTTCTTGATTCCTTTCTTCATTTCCTCTCTGCTTTCTTCCTTGAAACATTGCTTTCTTGTTCAACAAGAAAGAAGTCAATTGAGCTTCTTGACTTCTTCTTTCTTGGTTGCTTGTTCTTGACTGCTTTCTTGAACCAAGATCGCAATCAAGAAAGCATCTTGATTGTGCCCGTGGTTTCGATTGACCAAGGTAGAAATCAGGATAGAACAACGAGGACAAGAAACGACCATGAGAGAAAGAAACAAAGAAGAAACACGGCTTGGAATCAATCAAGAGGGGATCTTGATTCCTTTCTACATTTCCTCCTTGCTTTCTTGCTTGAAACAATGCCTTCTTGGTCAACAACAAAGAAGTCAACTGAGCTTCTTGACTTCTTCTTTCTTGGTTGCTTGTTCTTGACTACTTTCTTGAATCAAGATCGCAATCAAGTAAGCATCTTGATTGTGCCCGTGGTTTCGATTGACCAAGGTAGAAATCAGGATAGAACAAAGAGGACAAGAAACGACCATGAGAGAAAGAAACAAAGATGAAACACGGCTTGGAATCAATCAAGAAGGGATCTTCATTCCTTTCTTTATTTCCTCCTTGCTTTCTTGCTTGAAATAATGCTTTCTTGGCCAACAACAAAGAAGTCAACTGAGCTTCTTGACTTCTTCTTTCTTGGTTGCTTGTTCTTGACTGCTTTCTTGAATTAAGATCGTAATCACGAAAGCATGTTGATTGTGCCCGTGGTTACAATTCACCAAGGTAGAACTCAAGAAAGAACAAAGAGGACAAGAGACTACCATGAGAGAAAGAAAGAAAGAAGAAACACGGCTTGGAATCAATCAAGAAGGGATCTTGATTCCTTTCTTCATTTCCTCCTTGCTTTCTAGCTTGAAACATTGCTTTCTTGTTCAACAACAAAGAAGTCAACTGAGCTTCTTGACTTCTTCTTTCTTGGTTGCTTGTTCTTGACTGCTTTCTTGAATCAAGATAGCAATCAAGAAAGCATCTTGATTGTGCCCGTGGTTACAATTGACCAAGGTAGAACTGAAGAAAGAATAAAGAGGACAAGAAACTACCATGAGAGAAAGAAAGAAAGAAGAAACACGGCCTGGAATCAATCAAGAAGGGTTCTTGATTCCTTTCTTCATTTCCTTATTGTTTTCTTCCTTGAAATATTGCTTTCTTATTCAACAAGAAAGAAGTCAACTGAGCTTCTTGACTTCTTCTTTCCTGGTTGCTTGTTCTTGGCTGCTTTCTTGAATCAAGATCGCAATCAAGAAGGCTTCTTGATTGCACTCATGGTTACAATTGAGCCAGGTAGAACTCAAAATAGACCAAAGAGGACAAGAAACGACCATGAGAGAACGAAATAAAGAAGAAACACGGCTTGGAATCAATCAAGAAGGGATCTTGATTCCTTTCTTCATTTCCTCCTTGCTTTCTAGCTTGAAACATTGCTTTCTTGTTCAACAACAAAGAAGTCAACTCAGCTTCTTGAGTTCTTCTTTCTTGGTTGCTTGTTCTTGACTACTTTCTTGAATCAAGATCGCAATCAAGTAAGCATCTTGATTGTGCCCGTGGTTTCGATTGACCAAGGTAGAAATCAGGATAGAACAAAGAGGACAAGAAACGACCATGAGAGAAAGAAACAAAGATGAAACACGGCTTGGAATTAATCAAGAAGGGATCTTGATTCCTTTCTTTATTTCCTCCTTGCTTTCTTGCTTGAAACAATGCTTTCTTGGCCAACAACAAAGAAGTCAACTGAGCTTCTTGACTTCTTCTTTCTTTGTTGCTTGTTCTTGACTGCTTTCTTGAATCAAGATCGCAATCAAGAAAGCATGTTGATTGTGCCCGTGGTTACAATTGACAAGGTAGAACTCAAGAAAGAACAAAGAGGACAAGAAACTACTATGAGAGAAAGAAACAAAGAACAAACACGGCTTGGAATCAATCATGAAGGGATCTTGATTCCTTTCTTCATTTCTCCTTGCTTTCTAGCTTGAAACATTGCTTTCTTGTTCAACAACAAAGAAGTCAACTGAGCTTCTTGACTTCTTCTTTCTTGGTTGCTTGTTCTTGACTGCTTTCTTGAATCAAGATAGCAATCATGAAAGCATCTTGATTGTGCCCGTGGTTACAATTGACCAAGGTAGAACTAAAGACAGAATAAAGAGGACAAGAAACTACCATGAGAGAAAGAAAGCAAGAAGAAACACGGCTTGGAATCAATCAAGTAGGGTTCTTGATTCCTTTCTTCATTTCCTTATTGTTTTCTTCCTTGAAATATTGCTTTCTTATTCAACAAGAAAGAAGTCAACTGAGCTTCTTGACTTCTTCTTTCCTGGTTGCTTGTTCTTGGCTGCTTTCTTGAATCAAGATCGCAATCAAGAAGGCATCTTGATTGCACTCATGGTTACAATTGAGCCAGGTAGAACTCAAAATACACCAAAGAGGATAAGAAACGACCATGAGAGAACGAAATAAAGAAGAAACACGGCTTGGAATCAATCAAGAAGGGATCTTGATTCCTTTCTTCATTTCCTCATGGCTTTCTTGCTTGAAACATTGCTTTCTTGATCAAGAAAGCATCTTGATTGCGGCCGTGGTTACGATTGACCAAGGCATAACTCAACAAATAACAAAGTGAACAAGAAGCGACCAGGAGAGAAAGAAACAAAGAAGAAACACGGCTTGGAATCTATCAAGAAGGGATCTTGATACCTTTCTTCACTTCCTCCTCGCGTTCTTGTTTGAAACGTTGCTTTCTTGGTCTAGAAAGCATCTTGGTTGTGCCCGTCGTTTTGATTGACTAAGGTAGAACTCAAGAAAGAACAAAGAGGACAAGAAACTACCATGAGAGAAAGAAACAAAGAAGAAACAAGGCCTGGAATCAATCAAGAAGGGTTCTTGATTCCTTTCTTCATTTCCTCCTTGCTTTCTTGCTTGAAACATTGCTTTCATGTTCAACAAGAAAGAAGTCAACTGAGCTTCTTAACTTCTTCTTTCTTGGTTGCTTGTTCTTGACTGCTTTCTTGAATCAAGACCGCAATCAAGAAAGCATCTTGATTGCGCTCTTGGTTACGATTGACCAAGGTTGAACTCGAGAAAGACGTCAGAGGAAAAGAAACTACCATGAGAGAAAGAAACAAAGAATAAACATGGCCTGGAATCAATCAAGAAGGGTTCTTGATTCCTTTTTTCAATTCCTGCTTCCTTTCTTGCTTGAAACATTACTTTCTTGTTCAACAAGAAAGAAGTCAACTGAGCTTCATATTCTTTCTTGACTACTTTCTTGAATCAAGATTGCAATCAAGAAAGCATCTTCATTGCGCACTTGGTTTTGATTGACCAAGGTAGAAATCAGGATAGAACAAAGAGGACAAGAAATGACCATGAGAGAAAGAAACAAAGAAGAAACACGGCTTGGAATCAATCAAGAAGGGATCTTGATTCCTTTCTTCATTTCCTCCTTGCTTTCTTGCTTGAAACAATGCTTTCTTGGTCAACAACAAAGAATTCAACTGAGCTTCTTGACTTCTTCTTTCTTGGTTGCTTGTTCTTGACTGCTTTCTTGAATCAAGATCGCAATCAAGAAAGCATCTTGATTGTGCACGTGGTTTCGATTGACCAAGGTAGAAATCAGGATAGAACAAAGAGGACAAGAAACGACCATGAGAGAAAGAAACAAAGAAGAAACACAGCTTGGAATCAATAAAGAAGGGATCTTGATTCCTTTCTTTATTTCCTCCTTGCTTTCTTGCTTGAAACAATGCTTTCTTGGCCAACAACAAAGAAGTCAACTCAGCTTCTTGACTTCTTCTTTCTTTGTTGCTTGTTCTTGACTGCTTTCTTGAATCAAGATCGCAATCAAGAAAGCATGTTGATTGTGCCCGTGGTTACAATTGACAAGGTAGAACTCAAGAAAGAACAAAGAGGACAAGAAACTACTATGAGAGAAAGAAACAAAGAACAAACACGGCTTGGAATCAATCAAGAAGGGATCTTGATTCCTTTCTTCATTTCTCCTTGCTTTCTAGCTTGAAACATTGCTTTCTTGTTCAACAACAAAGAAGTCAACTAAGCTTCTTGACTTCTTCTTTCTTGGTTGCTTGTTCTTGACTGCTTTCTTGAATCAAGATAGCAATCAAGAAAGCATCTTGATTGTGCCCGTGGTTACAATTGACCAAGGTAGAACTAAAGACAGAATAAATAGGACAAGAAACTACCATGAGAGAAAGAAAGCAAGAAGAAACACGGCCTGGAATAAATCAAGTAGGGTTCTTGATTCCTTTCTTCATTTCCTTATTGTTTTCTTCCTTCAAATATTGCTTTCTTATTCAACAAGAAAGAAGTCAACTGAGCTTCTTGACTTCTTCTTTCCTGGTTGCTTGTTCTTGGCTGCTTTCTTGAATCAAGATCGCAATCAAGAAGGCATCTTGATTGCACTCTTGGTTACAATTGAGCCAGGTAGAACTCAAAATACACCAAAGAGGATAAGAAACGACCATGAGAGAACGAAATAAAGAAGAAACACGGCTTGGAATCAATCAAGAAGGGATCTTGATTCCTTTCTTCATTTCCTCATGGCTTTCTTGCTTGAAACATTGCTTTCTTGATCAAGAAAGCATCTTGATTGCGGTCGTGGTTACGATTGACCAAGGCATAACTCAACAAATAACAAAGTGAACAAGAAGCGACCAGGAGAGAAAGAAACCAAGAAGAAACACGGCTTGGAATCTATCAAGAAGGGATCTTGATTCCTTTCTTCACTTCCTCCTCGCGTTCTTGTTTGAAACGTTGCTTTCTTGGTCTAGAAAGCATCTTGATTGTGCCCGTGGTTTTGATTGACTAAGGTAGAACTCAAGAAAGAACAAAGAGGACAAGAAACTACCATGAGAGAAAGAAACAAAGAAGAAACACGGCCTGGAATCAATCAAGAAGGGTTCTTGATTCCTTTCTTCATTTCCTCCTTGCTTTCTTGCTTGAAACATTGCTTTCATGTTCAACAAGAAAGAAGTCAACTGAGCTTCTTAACTTCTTCTTTCTTGGTTGCTTATTCTTGACTGCTTTCTTGAATCAAGACCGCAATCAAGAAAGCATCTTGATTGCGCTCTTGGTTACGATTGACCAAGGTTGAACTCGAGAAAGACGTCAGAGGAAAAGAAACTACCATGAGAGAAAGAAACAAAGAATAAACATGGCCTGGAATCAATCAAGAAGGGTTCTTGATTCCTTTTTTCAATTCCTGCTTCCTTTCTTGCTTGAAACATTGCTTTCTTGTTCAATAAGAAAGAAGTCAACTGAGCTTCATATTCTTTCTTGACTACTTTCTTGAATCAAGATTGCAATCAAGAAAGCATCTTCATTGCGCACTTGGTTTCGATTGACCAAGGTAGAAATCAGGATAGAACAAAGAGGACAAGAAACGACCATGAGAGAAAGAAACAAAGAAGAAACACGGCTTGGAATCAATCAAGAAGGGATCTTGATTCCTTTCTTTATTTCCTCCTTGCTTTCTTGCTTGAAACAATGCTTTCTTGGCCAACAACAAAGAAGTCAACTAAGCTTCTTGACTTCTTCTTTCTTTGTTGCTTGTTCTTGACTGCTTTCTTGAATCAAGATCGCAATCACGAAAGCATGTTGATTGTGCCCGTGGTTACAATTAACCAAGGTAGAACTGAAGAAAGAATAAAGAGGATAAGAAACTACCATGAGAGAAAGAAAGAAAGAAGAAACATGGCCTGGAATCAATCAAGAAGGGTTCTTGATTCCTTTCTTCATTTCCTTATTGTTTTCTTCCTTGAAATATTGCTTTCTTATTCAACAAGAAAGAAGTCAACTGAGCTTCTTGACTTCTTCTTTCCTGGTTGCTTGTTCTTGGCTGTTTTCTTGAATCAAGATCGCAATTAAGAAGGCATATTGATTGCACTCATGGTTACAATTGAGCCAGGTAGAACTCAAAATAGACCAAAGACGACAAGAAACGACCATGAGAGAACGAAATAAAGAAGAAACACGGCTTGGAATCAATCAAGAAGGGATCTTGATTCCTTTCTTCATTTCCTCCTTGCTTTCTAGCTTGAAACATTGCTTTCTTGTTCAACAACAAAGAAGTCAACTGAGCTTCTTGACTTCTTCTTTCTTGGTTGCTTGTTCTTGACTGCTTTCTTGAATCAAGATAGCAATCAAGAAAGCATCTTGATTGTGCCCGTGGTTACAATTGACCAAGGTAGAACTGAAGAAAGAATAAAGAGGACAAGAAACTACCATGAGAGAAAGAAAGAAAGAAGAAACACGGCCTGGAATCAATCAAGAAGGGTTCTTGATTCCTTTCTTCATTTCCTTATTGTTTTCTTCCTTGAAATATTGCTTTCCTATTCAACAAGAAAGAAGTCAACTGAGCTTCTTGACTTCTTCTTTCCTGGTTGCTTGTTCTTGGCTGCTTTCTTGGATCAAGATCGCAATCAAGAAGGCATCTTGATTGCACTCATGGTTACAATTGAGCCAGGTAGAACTCAAAATAGACCAAAGAGGACAAGAAACGACCATGAGAGAACGAAATAAAGAAGAAACACGGCTTGGAATCAATCAAGAAGGGATCTTGATTCCTTTCTTCATTTCCTCCTTGCTTTCTAGCTTGAAACATTGCTTTCTTGTTCAACAACAAAGAAGTCAACTGAGCTTCTTGACTTCTTCTTTCTTGGTTGCTTGTTCTTGACTGCTTTCTTGAATCAAGATAGCAATCAAGAAAGCATCTTGATTGTGCCCGTGGTTACAATTGACCAAGGTAGAACTGAAGAAAGAATAAAGAGGACAAGAAACTACCATGAGAGAAAGAAAGAAAGAAGAAACACGGCCTGGAATCAATCAAGAAGGGTTCTTGATTCCTTTCTTCATTTCCTTATTTTCTTCCTTGAAATATTGCTTTCTTATTCAACAAGAAAGAAGTCAACTGAGCTTCTTGACTTCTTCTTTCCTGGTTGCTTGTTCTTGGCTGCTTTCTTGAATCAAGATCGCAATCAAGAAGGCATCTTGATTGCACTCATGGTTACAATTGAGCCAGGTAGAACTCAAAATAGACCAAAGAGGACAAGAAACGACCATGAGAGAACGAAATAAAGAAGAAACACGGCTTGGAATCAATCAAGAAGGGATCTTGATTCCTTTCTTCATTTCCTCCTTGCTTTCTAGCTTGAAACATTGCTTTCTTGTTCAACAACAAAGAAGTCAACTCAGCTTCTTAACTTCTTCTTTCTTGGTTGCTTGTTCTTGACTGCTTTCTTGAATCAAGATAGCATTCAAGAAAGCATCTTGATTATGCCCGTGGTTACAATTGACCAAGGTAGAACTGAAGAAAGAATAAAGAGGACAAGATACTACCATGAGAGAAAGAAAGAAAGAAGAAACACGGCCTGGAATCAATCAAGAAGGGTTCTTGATTCCTTTCTTCATTTCCTTATTGTTTTCTTCCTTGAAATATTGCTTTCCTATTCAACAAGAAAGAAGTCAACTGAGCTTCTTGACTTCTTCTTTCCTGGTTGCTTGTTCTTGGCTGCTTTCTTGAATCAAGATCGCAATCAAGAAGGCATCTTGATTGCACTCATGGTTACAATTGAGCCAGGTAGAACTCAAAATAGACCAAAGAGGACAAGAAACGACCATGAGAGAACGAAATAAAGAAGAAACACGGCTTGGAATCAATCAAGAAGGGATCTTGATTCCTTTCTTCATTTCCTCCTTGCTTTCTAGCTTGAAACATTGCTTTCTTGTTCAACAACAAAGAAGTCAACTGAGCTTCTTGACTTCTTCTTTCTTGGTTGCTTGTTCTTGACTGCTTTCTTGAATCAAGATAGCAATCAAGAAAGCATCTTGATTGTGCCCGTGGTTACAATTGACCAAGGTAAAACTGAAGAAAGAATAAAGAGGACAAGAAACTACCATGAGAGAAAGAAAGAAAGAAGAAACACGGCCTGGAATCAATCAAGAAGGGTTCTTGATTCCTTTCTTCATTTCCTTATTGTTTTCTTCCTTGAAATATTGCTTTCTTATTCAAGAAGAAAGAAGTCAACTGAGCTTCTTGACTTCTTCTTTCCTGGTTGCTTGTTCTTGGCTGCTTTCTTGAATCAAGATCGCAATCAAGAAGGCATCTTGATTGCACTCATGGTTACAATTGAGCCAGGTAGAACTCAAAATAGACCAAAGAGGACAAGAAACGACCATGAGAGAACGAAATAAAGAAGAAACACGGCTTGGAATCAATCAAGAAGGGATCTTGATTCCTTTCTTCATTTCCTCCTTGCTTTCTAGCTTGAAACATTGCTTTCTTGTTCAACAACAAAGAAGTCAACTGAGCTTCTTGACTTCTTCTTTCTTGGTTGCTTGTTCTTGACTGCTTTCTTGAATCAAGATAGCATTCAAGAAAGCATCTTGATTATGCCCGTGGTTACAATTGACCAAGGTAGAACTGAAGAAAGAATAAAGAGGACAAGATACTACCATGAGAGAAAGAAAGAAAGAAGAAACACGGCCTGGAATCAATCAAGAAGGGTTCTTGATTCCTTTCTTCATTTCCTTATTGTTTTCTTCCTTGAAATATTGCTTTCTTATTCAACAAGAAAGAAGTCAACTGAGCTTCTTGACTTCTTCTTTCCTGGTTGCTTGTTCTTGGCTGCTTTCTTGGATCAAGATCGCAATCAAGAAGGCATCTTGATTGCACTCATGGTTACAATTGAGCCAGGTAGAACTCAAAATAGACCAAAGAGGACAAGAAACGACCATGAGAGAACGAAATAAAGAAGAAACACGGCTTGGAATCAATCAAGAAGGGATCTTGATTCCTTTCTTCATTTCCTCCTTGCTTTCTAGCTTGAAACATTGCTTTCTTGTTCAACAACAAAGAAGACAACTGAGCTTCTTGACTTCTTCTTTCTTGGTTGCTTGTTCTTGACTGCTTTCTTGAATCAAGATAGCAATCAAGAAAGCATCTTGATTGTGCCCGTGGTTACAATTGACCAAGGTAGAACTGAAGAAAGAATAAAGAGGACAAGAAACTACCATGAGAGAAAGAAAGAAAGAAGAAACACGGCCTGGAATCAATCAAGAAGGGTTCTTGATTCCTTTCTTCATTTCCTTATTGTTTTCTTCCTTGAAATATTGCTTTCCTATTCAACAAGAAAGAAGTCAACTGAGCTTCTTGACTTCTTCTTTCCTGGTTGCTTGTTCTTGGCTGCTTTCTTGAATCAAGATCGCAATCAAGAAGGCATCTTGATTGCACTCATGGTTACAATTGAGCCAGGTAGAACTCAAAATAGACCAAAGAGGATAAGAAACGACCATGAGAGAACGAAATAAAGAAGAAACACGGCTTGGAATCAATCAAGAAGGGATCTTGATTCCTTTCTTCATTTCCTCATGGCTTTCTTGCTTGAAACATTGCTTTCTTGATCAAGAAAGCATCTTGATTGCGGCCGTGGTTACGATTGACCAAGGCATAACTCAACAAATAACAAAGTGAACAAGAAACGACCAGGAGATAAAGAAACAAAGAAGAAACACGGCTTGGAATCTATCAAGAAGGGATCTTGATTCCTTTCTTCACTTCCTCCTCGCGTTCTTGTTTGAAACGTTGCTTTCTTGGTCTAGAAAGCATCTTGATTGTGCCCGTGGTTTTGATTGACTAAGGTAGAACTCAAGAAAGAACAAAGAGGACAAGAAACTACCATGAGAGAAAGAAACAAAGAAGAAACACGGCCTGGAATCAATCAAGAAGGGTTCTTGATTCCTTTCTTCATTTCCTCCTTGCTTTCTTGCTTGAAACATTGCTTTCATGTTCAACAAGAAAGAAGTCAACTGAGCTTCTTGACTTCTTCTTTCTTGGTTGCTTGTTCTTGACTGCTTTCTTAAATCAAGACCGCAATCAAGAAAGCATCTTGATTGCGCTCTTGGTTACGATTGACCAAGGTTGAACTCAAGAAAGACGTCAGAGGACAAGAAACTACCATGAGAGAAAGAAACAAAGAAGAAACACGGCCTGGAATCAATCAAGAAGGGTTCTTGATTCCTTTTTTCAATTCCTGCTTCCTTTCTTGCTTGAAACATTGCTTTCTTGTTCAATAAGAAAGAAGTCAACTGAGCTTCATATTCTTTCTTGACTACTTTCTTGAATCAAGATTGCAATCAAGAAAGCATCTTCATTGCGCACTTGGTTTCGATTGACCAAGGTAGAAATCAGGATAGAACAAAGAGGACAAGAAACGACCATGAGAGAAAGAAACAAAGAAGAAACACGGCTTGGAATCAATCAAGAAGGGATCTTGATTCCTTTCTTTATTTCCTCCTTGCTTTCTTGCTTGAAACAATGCTTTCTTGGCCAACAACAAAGAAGTCAACTAAGCTTCTTGACTTCTTCTTTCTTTGTTGCTTGTTCTTGACTGCTTTCTTGAATCAAGATCGCAATCACGAAAGCATGTTGATTGTGCCCGTGGTTACAATTGACCAAGGTAGAACTGAAGAAAGAATAAAGAGGACAAGAAACTACCATGAGAGAAAGAAAGAAAGAAGAAACACGGCCTGGAATCAATCAAGAAGGGTTCTTGATTCCTTTCTTCATTTCCTTATTGTTTTCTTCCTTGAAATATTGCTTTCTTATTCAACAAGAAAGAAGTCAACTGAGCTTCTTGACTTCTTCTTTCCTGGTTGCTTGTTCTTGGCTGCTTTCTTGAATCAAGATCGCAATCAAGAAGGCATATTGATTGCACTCATGGTTACAATTGAGCCAGGTAGAACTCAAAATAGACCAAAGAGGACAAGAAACGACCATGAGAGAACGAAATAAAGAAGAAACACGGCTTGGAATCAATCAAGAAGGGATCTTGATTCCTTTCTTCATTTCCTCCTTGCTTTCTAGCTTGAAACATTGCTTTCTTGTTCAACAACAAAGAAGTCAACTGAGCTTCTTGACTTCTTCTTTCTTGGTTGCTTGTTCTTGACTGCTTTCTTGAATCAAGATAGCAATCAAGAAAGCATCTTGATTGTGCCCGTGGTTACAATTGACCAAGGTAGAACTGAAGAAAGAATAAAGAGGACAAGAAACTACCATGAGAGAAAGAAAGAAAGAAGAAACACGGCCTGGAATCAATCAAGAAGGGTTCTTGATTCCTTTCTTCATTTCCTTATTGTTTTCTTCCTTGAAATATTGCTTTCCTATTCAACAAGAAAGAAGTCAACTGAGCTTCTTGACTTCTTCTTTCCTAGTTGCTTGTTCTTGGCTGCATTCTTGAATCAAGATCGCAATCAAGAAGGCATCTTGATTGCACTCATGGTTACAATTGAGCCAGGTAGAACTCAAAATAGACCAAAGAGGACAAGAAACGACCATGAGAGAACGAAATAAAGAAGAAACACGGCTTGGAATCAATCAAGAAGGGATCTTGATTCCTTTCTTCATTTCCTCCTTGCTTTCTAGCTTGAAACATTGCTTTCTTGTTCAACAACAAAGAAGTCAACTGAGCTTCTTGACTTCTTCTTTCTTGGTTGCTTGTTCTTGACTGCTTTCTTGAATCAAGATAGCAATCAAGAAAGCATCTTGATTGTGCCCGTGGTTACAATTGACCAAGGTAGAACTGAAGAAAGAATAAAGAGGACAAGAAACTACCATGAGAGAAAGAAAGAAAGAAGAAACACGGCCTGGAATCAATCAAGAAGGGTTCTTGATTCCTTTCTTCATTTCCTTATTGTTTTCTTCCTTGAAATATTGCTTTCTTATTCAACAAGAAAGAAGTCAACTGAGCTTCTTGACTTCTTCTTTCCTGGTTGCTTGTTCTTGGTTGCTTTCTTGAATCAAGGTCGCAATCAAGAAGGCATCTTGATTGCACTCATGGTTACAATTGAGCCAGGTAGAACTCAAAATAGACCAAAGAGGACAAGAAACGACCATGAGAGAACGAAATAAAGAAGAAACACGGCTTGGAATCAATCAAGAAGGGATCTTGATTCCTTTCTTCATTTCCTCCTTGCTTTCTAGCTTGAAACATTGCTTTCTTGTTCAACAACAAAGAAGTCAACTGAGCTTCTTGACTTCTTCTTTCTTGGTTGCTTGTTCTTGACTGCTTTCTTGAATCAAGATAGCATTCAAGAAAGCATCTTGATTATGCCCGTGGTTACAATTGACCAAGGTAGAACTGAAGAAAGAATAAAGAGGACAAGAAACTACCATGAGAGAAAGAAAGAAAGAAGAAACACGGCCTGGAATCAATTAAGAAGGGTTCTTGATTCCTTTCTTCATTTCCTTATTGTTTTCTTCCTTGAAATATTGCTTTCTTATTCAACAAGAAAGAAGTCAACTGAGCTTCTTGACTTCTTCTTTCCTGGTTGCTTGTTCTTGGCTGCTTTCTTGAATCAAGATCGCAATCAAGAAGGCATCTTGATTGCACTCATGGTTACAATTGAGCCAGGTAGAACTCAAAATAGACCAAAGAGGATAAGAAACGACCTTGAGAGAACGAAATAAAGAAGAAACACGGCTTGGAATCAATCAAGAAGGGATCTTGATTCCTTTCTTCATTTCCTCATGGCTTTCTTGCTTGAAACATTGCTTTCTTGATCAAGAAAGCATCTTGATTGCGGCCGTGGTTACGATTGACCAAGGCATAACTCAACAAATAACAAAGTGAACAAGAAACGACCAGGAGATAAAGAAACAAAGAAGAAACACGGCTTGGAATCTATCAAGAAGGGATCTTGATTCCTTTCTTCACTTCCTCCTCGCGTTCTTGTTTGAAACGTTGCTTTCTTGGTCTAGAAAGCATCTTGATTGTGCCCGTGGTTTTGATTGACTAAGGTAGAACTCAAGAAAGAACAAAGAGGACAAGAAACTACCATGAGAGAAAGAAACAAAGAAGAAACACGGCCTGGAATCAATCAAGAAGGGTTCTTGATTCCTTTCTTCATTTCCTCCTTGCTTTCTTGCTTGAAACATTGCTTTCATGTTCAACAAGAAAGAAGTCAACTGAGCTTCTTGACTTCTTCTTTCTTGGTTGCTTGTTCTTGACTGCTTTCTTAAATCAAGACCGCAATCAAGAAAGCATCTTGATTGCGCTCTTGGTTACGATTGACCAAGGTTGAACTCAAGAAAGACGTCAGAGGACAAGAAACTACCATGAGAGAAAGAAACAAAGAAGAAACACGGCCTGGAATCAATCAAGAAGGGTTCTTGATTCCTTTTTTCAATTCCTGCTTCCTTTCTTGCTTGAAACATTGCTTTCTTGTTCAATAAGAAAGAAGTCAACTGAGCTTCATATTCTTTCTTGACTACTTTCTTGAATCAAGATTGCAATCAAGAAAGCATCTTCATTGCGCACTTGGTTTCGATTGACCAAGGTAGAAATCAGGATAGAACAAAGAGGACAAGAAACGACCATGAGAGAAAGAAACAAAGAAGAAACACGGCTTGGAATCAATCAAGAAGGGATCTTGATTCCTTTCTTTATTTCCTCCTTGCTTTCTTGCTTGAAACAATGCTTTCTTGGCCAACAACAAAGAAGTCAACTAAGCTTCTTGACTTCTTCTTTCTTTGTTGCTTGTTCTTGACTGCTTTCTTGAATCAAGATCGCAATCACGAAAGCATGTTGATTGTGCCCGTGGTTACAATTGACCAAGGTAGAACTGAAGAAAGAATAAAGAGGACAAGAAACTACCATGAGAGAAAGAAAGAAAGAAGAAACACGGCCTGGAATCAATCAAGAAGGGTTCTTGATTCCTTTCTTCATTTCCTTATTGTTTTCTTCCTTGAAATATTGCTTTCTTATTCAACAAGAAAGAAGTCAACTGAGCTTCTTGACTTCTTCTTTCCTGGTTGCTTGTTCTTGGCTGCTTTCTTGAATCAAGATCGCAATCAAGAAGGCATATTGATTGCACTCATGGTTACAATTGAGCCAGGTAGAACTCAAAATAGACCAAAGAGGACAAGAAACGACCATGAGAGAACGAAATAAAGAAGAAACACGGCTTGGAATCAATCAAGAAGGGATCTTGATTCCTTTCTTCATTTCCTCCTTGCTTTCTAGCTTGAAACATTGCTTTCTTGTTCAACAACAAAGAACTCAACTGAGCTTCTTGACTTCTTCTTTCTTGGTTGCTTGTTCTTGACTGCTTTCTTGAATCAAGATAGCAATCAAGAAAGCATCTTGATTGTGCCCGTGGTTACAATTGACCAAGGTAGAACTGAAGAAAGAATAAAGAGGACAAGAAACTACCATGAGAGAAAGAAAGAAAGAAGAAACACGGCCTGGAATCAATCAAGAAGGGTTCTTGATTCCTTTCTTCATTTCCTTATTGTTTTCTTCCTTGAAATATTGCTTTCCTATTCAACAAGAAAGAAGTCAACTGAGCTTCTTGACTTCTTCTTTCCTGGTTGCTTGTTCTTGGCTGCATTCTTGAATCAAGATCGCAATCAAGAAGGCATCTTGATTGCACTCATGGTTACAATTGAGCCAGGTAGAACTCAAAATAGACCAAAGAGGACAAGAAACGACCATGAGAGAACGAAATAAAGAAGAAACACGGCTTGGAATCAATCAAGAAGGGATCTTGATTCCTTTCTTCATTTCCTCATGGCTTTCTTGCTTGAAACATTGCTTTCTTGTTCAACAACAAAGAAGTCAACTGAGCTTCTTGACTTCTTCTTTCTTGGTTGCTTGTTCTTGACTGCTTTCTTGAATCAAGATAGCAATCAAGAAAGCATCTTGATTGTGCCCGTGGTTACAATTGACCAAGGTAGAACTGAAGAAAGAATAAAGAGGACAAGAAACTACCATGAGAGAAAGAAAGAAAGAAGAAACACGGCCTGGAATCAATCAAGAAGGGTTCTTGATTCCTTTCTTCATTTCCTTATTGTTTTCTTCCTTGAAATATTGCTTTCTTATTCAACAAGAAAGAAGTCAACTGAGCTTCTTGACTTCTTCTTTCCTGGTTGCTTGTTCTTGGTTGCTTTCTTGAATCAAGGTCGCAATCAAGAAGGCATCTTGATTGCACTCATGGTTACAATTGAGCCAGGTAGAACTCAAAATAGACCAAAGAGGACAAGAAACGACCATGAGAGAACGAAATAAAGAAGAAACACGGCTTGGAATCAATCAAGAAGGGATCTTGATTCCTTTCTTCATTTCCTCCTTGCTTTCTAGCTTGAAACATTGCTTTCTTGTTCAACAACAAAGAAGTCAACTGAGCTTCTTGACTTCTTCTTTCTTGGTTGCTTGTTCTTGACTGCTTTCTTGAATCAAGATAGCATTCAAGAAAGCATCTTGATTATGCCCGTGGTTACAATTGACCAAGGTAGAACTGAAGAAAGAATAAAGAGGACAAGAAACTACCATGAGAGAAAGAAAGAAAGAAGAAACACGGCCTGGAATCAATTAAGAAGGGTTCTTGATTCCTTTCTTCATTTCCTTATTGTTTTCTTCCTTGAAATATTGCTTTCTTATTCAACAAGAAAGAAGTCAACTGAGCTTCTTGACTTCTTCTTTCCTGGTTGCTTGTTCTTGGCTGCTTTCTTGAATCAAGATCGCAATCAAGAAGGCATCTTGATTGCACTCATGGTTACAATTGAGCCAGGTAGAACTCAAAATAGACCAAAGAGGATAAGAAACGACCTTGAGAGAACGAAATAAAGAAGAAACACGGCTTGGAATCAATCAAGAAGGGATCTTGATTCCTTTCTTCATTTCCTCATGGCTTTCTTGCTTGAAACATTGCTTTCTTGATCAAGAAAGCATCTTGATTGCGGCCGTGGTTACGATTGACCAAGGCATAACTCAACAAATAACAAAGTGAACAAGAAACGACCAGGAGATAAAGAAACAAAGAAGAAACACGGCTTGGAATCTATCAAGAAGGGATCTTGATTCCTTTCTTCACTTCCTCCTCGCGTTCTTGTTTGAAACGTTGCTTTCTTGGTCTAGAAAGCATCTTGATTGTGCCCGTGGTTTTGATTGACTAAGGTAGAACTCAAGAAAGAACAAAGAGGACAAGAAACTACCATGAGAGAAAGAAACAAAGAAGAAACACGGCCTGGAATCAATCAAGAAGGGTTCTTGATTCCTTTCTTCATTTCCTCCTTGCTTTCTTGCTTGAAACATTGCTTTCATGTTCAACAAGAAAGAAGTCAACTGAGCTTCTTGACTTCTTCTTTCTTGGTTGCTTGTTCTTGACTGCTTTCTTAAATCAAGACCGCAATCAAGAAAGCATCTTGATTGCGCTCTTGGTTACGATTGACCAAGGTTGAACTCAAGAAAGACGTCAGAGGACAAGAAACTACCATGAGAGAAAGAAACAAAGAAGAAACACGGCCTGGAATCAATCAAGAAGGGTTCTTGATTCCTTTTTTCAATTCCTGCTTCCTTTCTTGCTTGAAACATTGCTTTCTTGTTCAATAAGAAAGAAGTCAACTGAGCTTCATATTCTTTCTTGACTACTTTCTTGAATCAAGATTGCAATCAAGAAAGCATCTTCATTGCGCACTTGGTTTCGATTGACCAAGGTAGAAATCAGGATAGAACAAAGAGGACAAGAAACGACCATGAGAGAAAGAAACAAAGAAGAAACACGGCTTGGAATCAATCAAGAAGGGATCTTGATTCCTTTCTTTATTTCCTCCTTGCTTTCTTGCTTGAAACAATGCTTTCTTGGCCAACAACAAAGAAGTCAACTAAGCTTCTTGACTTCTTCTTTCTTTGTTGCTTGTTCTTGACTGCTTTCTTGAATCAAGATCGCAATCACGAAAGCATGTTGATTGTGCCCGTGGTTACAATTGACCAAGGTAGAACTGAAGAAAGAATAAAGAGGACAAGAAACTACCATGAGAGAAAGAAAGAAAGAAGAAACATGGCCCGGAATCAATCAAGAAGGGTTCTTGATTCCTTTCTTCATTTCCTTATTGTTTTCTTCCTTGAAATATTGCTTTCTTATTCAACAAGAAAGAAGTCAACTGAGCTTCTTGACTTCTTCTTTCCTGGTTGCTTGTTCTTGGCTGCTTTCTTGAATCAAGATCGCAATCAAGAAGGCATATTGATTGCACTCATGGTTACAATTGAGCCCGGTAGAACTCAAAATAGACCAAAGAGGACAAGAAACGACCATGAGAGAACGAAATAAAGAAGAAACACGGCTTGGAATCAATCAAGAAGGGATCTTGATTCCTTTCTTCATTTCCTCCTTGCTTTCTAGCTTGAAACATTGCTTTCTTGTTCAACAACAAAGAACTCGACTGAGCTTCTTGACTTCTTCTTTCTTGGTTGCTTGTTCTTGTTTACTTTCTTGAATCAAGATAGCAATCAAGAAAGCATCTTGATTATGCCCGTGGTTACAATTGACCAAGGTAGAACTGAAGAAAGAATAAAGAGGACAAGAAACTACCATGAGAGAAAGAAAGAAAGAAGAAACACGGCCTGGAATCAATCAAGAAGGGTTCTTGATTCCTTTCTTCATTTCCTTATTGTTTTCTTCCTTGAAATATTGCTTTCTTATTCAACAAGAAAGAAGTCAACTGAGCTTCTTGACTTCTTCTTTCCTGGTTGCTTGTTCTTGGCTGCTTTCTTGAATCAAGATCGCAATCAAGAAGGCATCTTGATTGCACTCATGGTTACAATTGAGCCAGGTAGAACTCAAAATAGACCAAAGAGGACAAGAAACGACCATGAGAGAATGAAATAAAGAAGAAACACGGCTTGGAATCAATCAAGAAGGGATCTTGATTCCTTTCTTCATTTCCTCATGGCTTTCTTGCTTGAAACATTGCTTTCTTGATCAAGAAAGCATCTTGATTGCGGCCGTGGTTACGATTGACCAAGGCATAACTCAACAAATAACAAAGTGAACAAGAAACGACCAGGAGATAAAGAAACAAAGAAGAAACACGGCTTGGAATCTATCAAGAAGGGATCTTGATTCCTTTCTTCACTTCCTCCTCGCGTTCTTGTTTGAAACGTTGCTTTCTTGGTCTAGAAAGCATCTTGATTGTGCCCGTGGTTTTGATTGACTAAGGTAGAACTCAAGAAAGAACAAAGAGGACAAGAAACTACCATGAGAGAAAGAAACAAAGAAGAAACACGGCCTGGAATCAATCAAGAAGGGTTCTTGATTCCTTTCTTCATTTCCTCCTTGCTTTCTTGCTTGAAACATTGCTTTCATGTTCAACAAGAAAGAAGTCAACTGAGCTTCTTGACTTCTTCTTTCTTGGTTGCTTGTTCTTGACTGCTTTCTTAAATCAAGACCGCAATCAAGAAAGCATCTTGATTGCGCTCTTGGTTACGATTGACCAAGGTTGAACTCAAGAAAGACGTCAGAGGACAAGAAACTACCATGAGAGAAAGAAACAAAAATAAACATGGCCTGGAATCAATCAAGAAGGGTTCTTGATTCCTTTTTTCAATTCCTGCTTCCTTTCTTGCTTGAAACATTGCTTTCTTGTTCAACAAGAAAGAAGTCAACTGAGCATCATATTCTTTCTTGAGTACTTTCTTGAATCAAGATTGCAATCAAGAAAGCATCTTCATTGCGCACTTGGTTTCGATTGACCAAGGTAGAAATCAGGATAGAACAAAGAGGACAAGAAATGACCATGAGAGAAAGAAACAAAGAAGAAACACGGCTTGGAATCAATCAAGAAGGGATCTTGATTCCTTTCTTCATTTCCTCCTTGCTTTCTTGCTTGAAACAATGCTTTCTTGGCCAACAACAAAGAAGTCAACTGAGCTTCTTGACTTCTTCTTTCTTTGTTGCTTGTTCTTGACTGCTTTCTTGAATCAAGATCGCAATCAAGAAAGCATGTTGATTGTGCCCGTGGTTACAATTGACAAGGTAGAACTCAAGAAAGAACAAAGAGGACAAGAAACTACTATGAGAGAAAGAAACAAAGAAGAAACACGGCTTGGAATCAATCAAGAAGGCATCTTGATTCCTTTCTTCGTTTCCTCCTTGCTTTCTAGCTTGAAACATTGCTTTCTTGTTCAACAACTAAGAAGTCAACTGAGCTTCCTGACTTCTTCTTTCTTGGTTGCTTGTTCTTGACTGCTTTCTTGAATAAAGATAGCAATCAAGAAAGCATCTTGATTGTGCCCGTGGTTACAATTGACCAAGGTAAAACTAAAGAAAGAATAAATAGGACAAGAAACTACCATGAGAGAAAGAAAGAAAGAAGAAACACGGCCTGGAATCAATCAAGTAGGGTTCTTGATTCCTTTCTTCATTTCCTTATTGTTTTCTTCCTTGAAATATTGCTTTCTTATTCAACAAGAGAGAAGTCAACTGAGCTTCTTGACTTCTTCTTTCCTGGTTGCTTGTTCTTGGCCGCTTTCTTGAATCAAGATCACAATCAAGAAGGTATCTTGATTGCACTCATGGTTACAATTGAGCCAGGTAGAACTCAAAATAGACCAAAGAGGATAAGAAACGACCATGAGAGAACGAAATAAAGAAGAAACACAGCTTGGAATCAATCAAGAAGGGATCTTGATTCCTTTCTTCATTTCCTCGTGGCTTTCTTGCTTGAAACATTGCTTTCTTGATCAAGAAAGCATCTTGATTGCGGCCGTGGTTACGATTGACCAAGGCATAACTCAACAAATAACAAAGTGAACAAGAAACGACCAGGAGATAAAGAAACAAAGAAGAAACACGGCTTGGAATCTATCAAGAAGGGATCTTGATTCCTTTCTTCACTTCCTCCTCGCGTTCTTGTTTGAAACGTTGCTTTCTTGGTCTAGAAAGCATCTTGATTGTGCCCGTGGTTTTGATTGACTAAGGTAGAACTCAAGAAAGAACAAAGAGGACAAGAAACTACCATGAGAGAAAGAAACAAAGAAGAAACACGGCCTGGAATCAATCAAGAAGGGTTCTTGATTCCTTTCTTCATTTCCTCCTTGCTTTCTTGCTTGAAACATTACTTTCATGTTCAACAAGAAAGAAGTCAACTGAGCTTCTTGACTTCTTCTTTCTTGGTTGCTTGTTCTTGACTGCTTTCTTGAATCAAGATCGCAATCAAGAAAGCATGTTGATTGTGCCCGTGGTTACAATTGACAAGGTAGAACTCAAGAAAGAACAAAGTGGACAAGAAACTACTATGAGAGAAAGAAACAAAGAAGAAACACGGCTTGGAATCAATCAAGAAGGGATCTTGATTCCTTTCTTCATTTCCTCCTTGCTTTCTTGCTTGAAACATTGCTATAATGTTCAACAAGAAAGAAGTCAACTGAGCTTCTTGACTTCTTCTTTCTTGGTTGCTTGTTCTTGACAGCTTTCTTGAATCAAGACCGCAATCAAGAAAGCATCTTGATTGCGCTCTTGGTTACGATTGACCAAGGTTGAACTCAAGAAAGACGTCAGAGGACAAGAAACTACCATGAGAGAAAGAAACAAAGAATAAACATGGCCTGGAATCAATCAAGAAGGGTTCTTGATTCCTTTTTTCAATTCCTGCTTCCTTTCTTGCTTGAAACATTGCTTTCTTGTTCAACAAGAAAGAAGTCAACTGAGCATCATATTCTTTCTTGACTACTTTCTTGAATCAAGATTGCAATCAAGAAAGCATCTTCATTGCGCACTTGGTTTCGATTGACCAAGGTAGAAATCAGGATAGAACAAAGAGGACAAGAAATGACCATGAGAGAAAGAAACAAAGAAGAAACACGGCTTGGAATCAATCAAGAAGGGATCTTGATTCCTTTCTTCATTTCCTCCTTGCTTTCTTGCTTGAAACAATGCTTTCTTGGCCAACAACAAAGAAGTCAACTGAGCTTCTTGACTTCTTCTTTCTTGGTTGCTTGTTCTTGACTGCTTTCTTGAATCAAGATCGCAATCAAGAAAGCATCTTGATTGTGCACGTGGTTTTGATTGACCAAGGTAGAAATCAGGATAGAACAAAGAGGACAAGAAACGACCATGAGAGAAAGAAACAAAGAAGAAACACGGCTTGGAATCAATCAAGAAGGGATCTTGATTCCTTTCTTTATTTCCTCCTTGCTTTCTTGCTTGAAACAATGCTTTCTTGGCCAACAACAAAGAAGTCAACTGAGCTTCTTGACTTCTTCTTTCTTTGTTGCTTGTTCTTGACTGCTTTCTTGAATCAAGATCGCAATCAAGAAAGCATGTTGATTGTGCCCGTGGTTACCATTGACAAGGTAGAACTCAAGAAAGAACAAAGTGGACAAGAAACTACCATGAGAGAAAGAAATAAAGAAGAAACACGGCTTGGAATCAATCAAGAAGGGATCTTGATTCCTTTCTTCATTTCCTCCTTGCTTTCTAGCTTGAAACATTGCTTTCTTGTTCAACAACTAAGAAGTCAACTGAGCTTCTTGACTTCTTCTTTCTTGGTTGCTTGTTCTTGACTGCTTTCTTGAATCAAGATAGCAATCAAGAAAGCATCTTGATTGTGCCCGTGGTTACAATTGACCAAGGTAGAACTGAAGAAAGAATAAAGAGGAAAAGAAACTACCATGAGAGAAAGAAACAAAGAATAAACATGGCCTGGAATCAATCAAGAAGGGTTCTTGATTCCTTTTTTCAATTCCTGCTTCCTTTCTTGCTTGAAACATTGCTTTCTTGTTCAATAAGAAAGAAGTCAACTGAGCTTCATATTCTTTCTTGACTACTTTCTTGAATCAAGATTGCAATCAAGAAAGCATCTTCATTGCGCACTTGGTTTCGATTGACCAAGGTAGAAATCAGGATAGAACAAAGAGGACAAGAAACGACCATGAGAGAAAGAAACAAAGAAGAAACACGGCTTGGAATCAATCAAGAAGGGATCTTGATTCCTTTCTTTATTTCCTCCTTGCTTTCTTGCTTGAAACAATGCTTTCTTGGCCAACAACAAAGAAGTCAACTAAGCTTCTTGACTTCTTCTTTCTTTGTTGCTTGTTCTTGACTGCTTTCTTGAATCAAGATCGCAATCACGAAAGCATGTTGATTGTGCCCGTGGTTACAATTGACCAAGGTAGAGCTGAAGAAAGAATAAAGAGGACAAGAAACTACCATGAGAGAAAGAAAGAAAGAAGAAACACGGCCTGGAATCAATCAAGAAGGGTTCTTGATTCCTTTCTTCATTTCCTTATTGTTTTCTTCCTTGAAATATTGCTTTCTTATTCAACAAGAAAGAAGTCAACTGAGCTTCTTGACTTCTTCTTTCCTGGTTGCTTGTTCTTGGCTGCTTTCTTGAATCAAGATCGCAATCAAGAAGGCATCTTAATTGCACTCATGGTTACAATTGAGCCAGGTAGAACTCAAAATAGACCAAAGAGGACAAGAAACGACCATGAGAGAACGAAATAAAGAAGAAACACGGCTTGGAATCAATCAAGAAGGGATCTTGATTCCTTTCTTCATTTCCTCCTTGCTTTCTAGCTTGAAACATTGCTTTCTTATTCAACAACAAAGAACTCGACTGAGCTTCTTGACTTCTTCTTTCTTGGTTGCTTGTTCTTGACTACTTTCTTGAATCAAGATAGCAATCAAGAAAGCATCTTGATTATGCCCGTGGTTACAATTGACCAAGGTAGAACTGAAGAAAGAATAAAGAGGACAAGAAACTACCATGAGAGAAAGAAAGAAAGAAGAAACACGGCCTGGAATCAATCAAGAAGGGTTCTTGATTCCTTTCTTCATTTCCTTATTGTTTTCTTCCTTGAAATATTGCTTTCTTATTCAACAAGAAAGAAGTCAACTGAGCTTCTTGACTTCTTCTTTCCTGGTTGCTTGTTCTTGGATGCTTTCTTGAATCAAGATCGCAATCAAGAAGGCATCTTGATTGCACTCATGGTTACAACTAAGCCAGGTAGAACTCAAAATAGACCAAAGAGGACAAGAAACGACCATGAGAGAACGAAATAAAGAAGAAACACGGCTTGGAATCAATCAAGAAGGGATCTTGATTCCTTTCTTCATTTCCTCCTTGCTTTCTAGCTTGAAACATTGCTTTCTTGTTCAACAACAAAGAAGTCAACTGAGCTTCTTGACTTCTTCTTTCTTGGTTGCTTGTTCTTGACTGCTTTCTTGAATCAAGATAGCAATCAAGAAAGCATCTTGATTATGCCCGTGGTTACAATTGACCAAGGTAGAACTGAAGAAAGAATAAAGAGGACAAGAAACTACCATGAGAGAAAGAAAGAAAGAAGAAACACAGCCTGGAATCAATCAAGAAGGGTTCTTGATTCCTTTCTTCATTTCCTTATTGTTTTCTTCCTTGAAATATTGCTTTCTTATTCAACAAGAAAGAAGTCAACTGAGCTTCTTGACTTCTTCTTTCCTGGTTGCTTGTTCTTGGCTGCTTTCTTGAATCAAGATCGCAATCAAGAAGGCATCTTGATTGCACTCATGGTTACAATTGAGCCAGGTAGAACTCAAAATAGACCAAAGAGGACAAGAAACGACCATGAGAGAACGAAATAAAGAAGAAACACGGCCTGGAATCAATCAAGAAGGGTTCTTGATTCCTTTCTTCATTTCCTTATTGTTTTCTTCCTTGAAATATTGCTTTCTTATTCAACAAGAAAGAAGTCAACTGAGCTTCTTGACTTCTTCTTTCCTGGGTGCTTGTTCTTGGCTGCTTTCTTGAATCAAGACCGCAATTAAGAAGGCATCTTGATTGCACTCATGGTTACAATTGAGCCAGGTAGAACTCAAAATAGACCAAAGAGGACAAGAAACGACCATGAGAGAACGAAATAAAGAAGAAACACGGCTTGGAATCAATCAAGAAGGGATCTTGATTCCTTTCTTCATTTCCTCCTTGCTTTCTAGCTTGAAACATTGCTTTCTTGTTCAACAAGAAAGAAGTCAACTGAGCTTCTTGACTTCTTCTTTCTTGGTTGCTTGTTCTTGACTGCTTTCTTGAATCAAGATCGCAATCAAGAAAGCATCTTGATTGTGCACGTGGTTTCGATTGACCAAGGTAGAAATCAGGATAGAACAAAGAGGACAAGAAACGACCATGAGAGAAAGAAACATAGAAGAAACACGGCTTGGAATGAATCAAGAAGGGATCTTGATTCCTTTCTTTATTTCCTCGTTGCTTTCTTGCATGAAACAATGCTTTCTTGGCCAACAACAAAGAAGTGAACTGAGCTTCTTGACTTCTTCTTTCTTTGTTGCTTGTTCTTGACTGCTTTTTTGAATGAAGATCACAATCAAGAAAGCATGTTGATTGTGCCCGTGGTTACAATTGACAATGTAGAACTCAAGAAAGAACAAAGAGGACAAGAAACTACTATGAGAGAAAGAAACAAAGGAGAAACACGACTTGGAATCAATCAAGAAGGGATCTTGATTCCTTTCTTCATTTCCTCCTTGCTTTCTAGCTTGAAACATTGCTTTCTTGTTCAACAACAAAGAAGTCAACTGAGCTTCTTGACTTCTTCTTTCTTGGTTGCTTGTTCTTGACTGCTTTCTTGAATCAAGATAGCAATCAAGAAAGCATCTTGATTGTGCCCGTGGTTACAATTGACCAAGGTAGAACTGAAGAAAGAATAAAGAGGACAAGAAACTACCATGAGAGAAAGAAAGAAAGAAGAAACACGGCCTGGAATCAATCAAGAAGGGTTCTTGATTCCTTTCTTCATTTCCTTATTGTTTTCTTCCTTGAAATATTGCTTTCCTATTCAACAAGAAAGAAGTCAAATGAGCTTCTTGACTTCTTCTTTCCTGGTTGCTTGTTCTTGGCTGCTTTCTTGAATCAAGATCGCAATCAAGAAGGCATCTTGATTGCACTCATGGTTACAATTGAGCCAGGTAGAACTCAAAATAGACCAAAGAGGACAAGAAACGACCATGAGAGAACGAAATAAAGAAGAAACACGGCTTGGAATCAATCAAGAAGGGATCTTGATTCCTTTCTTCATTTCCTCCTTGCTTTCTAGCTTGAAACATTGCTTTCTTGTTCAACAACAAAGAAGTCAACTGAGCTTCTTGACTTCTTCTTTCTTGGTTGCTTGTTCTTGACTGCTTTCTTGAATCAAGATAGCAATCAAGAAAGCATCTTGATTGTGCCCGTGGTTACAATTGACCAAGGTAGAACTGAAGAAAGAATAAAGAGGACAAGAAACTACCATGAGAGAAAGAAAGAAAGAAGAAACACGGCCTGGAATCAATCAAGAAGGGTTCTTGATTCCTTTCTTCATTTCCTTATTGTTTTCTTCCTTGAAATATTGCTTTCTTATTCAACAAGAAAGAAGTCAACTGAGCTTCTTGACTTCTTCTTTCCTGGTTGCTTGTTCTTGGCTGCTTTCTTGAATCAAGACCGCAATGAAGAAGGCATCTTGATTGCACTCATGGTTACAATTGAGCCAGGTAGAACTCAAAATAGACCAAAGAGGATAAGAAACGACCATGAGAGAACGAAATAAAGAAGAAACACGGCTTGGAATCAATCAAGAAGGGATCTTGATTCCTTTCTTCATTTCCTCCTTGCTTTCTTGCTTGAAACAATGCTTTCTTGGCCAACAACAAAGAAGTCAACTGAGCTTCTTGACTTCTTCTTTCTTGGTTGCTTGTTCTTGACTGCTTTCTTGAATCAAGATAGCAATCAAGAAAGCATCTTGATTGTGCCCGTGGTTACAATTGACCAAGGTAGAACTGAAGAAAGAATAAAGAGGACAAGAAACTACCATGAGAGAAAGAAAGAAAGAAGAAACACAGCCTGGAATCAATCAAGAAGGGTTCTTGATTCCTTTCTTCATTTCCTTATTGTTTTCTTCCTTGAAATATTGCTTTCTTATTCAACAAGAAAGAAGTCAACTGAGCTTCTTGACTTCTTCTTTCCAGGTTGCTTGTTCTTGGCTGCTTTCTTGAATCAAGATCGCAATCAAGAAGGCATCTTGATTGCACTCATGGTTACAATTGAGCCAGGTAGAACTCAAAATAGACCAAAGAGGACAAGAAACGACCATGAGAGAACGAAATAAAGAAGAAACACGGCTTGGAATCAATCAAGAAGGGATCTTGATTCCTTTCTTCATTTCCTCCTTGCTTTCTAGCTTGAAACATTGCTTTCTTGTTCAACAACAAAGAAGTCAACTGAGCTTCTTGACTTCTTCTTTCTTGGTTGCTTGTTCTTGACTGCTTTCTTGAATCAAGATACCAATCAAGAAAGCATCTTGATTGTGCCCGTGGTTACAATTGACCAAGGTAGAACTGAAGAAAGAATAAAGAGGACAAGAAACTACCATGAGAGAAAGAAAGAAAGAAGAAACACGGCCTGGAATCAATCAAGAAGGGTTCTTGATTCCTTTCTTCATTTCCTTATTGTTTTCTTCCTTGAAATATTGCTTTCTTATTCAACAAGAAAGAAGTCAACTGAGCTTCTTGACTTCTTCTTTCCTGGTTGCTTGTTCTTGGCTGCTTTCTTGAATCAAGATCGCAATCAAGAAGGCATCTTGATTGCACTCATGGTTACAATTGAGCCAGGTAGAACTCAAAATAGACCAAAGAGGATAAGAAACGACCATGAGAGATTGAAATAAAGAAGAAACACGGCTTGGAATCAATCAAGAAGGGATCTTGATTCCTTTCTTCATTTCCTCGTGGCTTTCTTGCTTGAAACATTGCTTTCTGGATCAAGAAAGCATCTTGATTGCGGCCGTGGTTACGATTGACCAAGGCATAACTCAACAAATAACAAAGTGAACAAGAAGCGACCAGGAGAGAAAGAAACAAAGAAGAAACACGGCTTGGAATCTATCAAGAAGGGATCTTGATTCCTTTCTTCAATTCCTCCTCGCGTTCTTGTTTGAAACGTTGCTTTCTTGGTCTAGAAAGCATCTTGATTGTGCCCGTGGTTTTGATTGACTAAGGTAGAACTCAAGAAAGAACAAAGAGGACAAGAAACTACCATGAGAGAAAGAAACAAAGAAGAAACAAGGACTGGAATCAATCAAGAAGGGTTCTTGATTCCTTTCTTCATTTCCTCCTTGCTTTCTTGCTTGAAACATTGCTTTCATGTTCAACAAGAAAGAAGTCAACTGAGCTTCTTGACTTCTTCTTTCTTGGTTGCTTGTTCTTGACTGCTTTCTTGAATCAAGATCGCAATCAAGAAAGCATCTTGATTGTGCACGTGGTTTCGATTGACCAAGGTAGAAATCAGGATAGAACAAAGAGGACAAGAAACGACCATGAGAGAAAGAAACATAGAAGAAACACGGCTTGGAATGAATCAAGAAGGGATCTTGATTCCTTTCTTTATTTCCTCCTTGCTTTCTTGCATGAAACAATGCTTTCTTGGCCAACAACAAAGAAGTGAACTGAGCTTCTTGACTTCTTCTTTCTTTGTTGCTTGTTCTTGACTGCTTTTTTGAATGAAGATCACAATCAAGAAAGCATGTTGATTGTGCCCGTGGTTACAATTCACAATGTAGAACTCAAGAAAGAACAAAGAGGACAAGAAACTACTATGAGAGAAAGAAACAAAGGAGAAACACGACTTGGAATCAATCAAGAAGGGATCTTGATTCCTTTCTTCATTTCCTCCTTGCTTTCTAGCTTGAAACATTGCTTTCTTGTTCAACAACAAAGAAGTCAACTGAGCTTCTTGACTTCTTCTTTCTTGGTTGCTTGTTCTTGACTGCTTTCTTGAATCAAGATAGCAATCAAGAAAGCATCTTGATTGTGCCCGTGGTTACAATTGACCAAGGTAGAACTGAAGAAAGAATAAAGAGGACAAGAAACTACCATGAGAGAAAGAAAGAAAGAAGAAACACGGCCTGGAATCAATCAAGAAGGGTTCTTGATTCCTTTCTTCATTTCCTTATTGTTTTCTTCCTTGAAATATTGCTTTCTTATTCAACAAGAAAGAAGTCAACTGAGCTTCTTGACTTCTTCTTTCCTGGTTGCTTGTTCTTGGCTGCTTTCTTGAATCAAGACCGCAATTAAGAAGGCATCTTGATTGCACTCATGGTTACAATTGAGCCAGGTAGAACTCAAAATAGACCAAAGAGGATAAGAAACGACCATGAGAGAACGAAATAAAGAAGAAACACGGCTTGGAATCAATCAAGAAGGGATCTTGATTCCTTTCTTCATTTCCTCCTTGCTTTCTAGCTTGAAACATTGCTTTCTTGTTCAACAACAAAGAAGTCAACTGAGCTTCTTGACTTCTTCTTTCTTGGTTGCTTGTTCTTGACTGCTTTCTTGAATCAAGATAACAATCAAGAAAGCATCTTGATTGTGCCCGTGGTTACAATTGACCAAGGTAGAACTGAAGAAAGAATAAAGAAGACAAGAAACTACCATGAGAGAAAGAAAGAAAGAAGAAACACGGCCTGGAATCAATCAAGAAGGGTTCTTGATTCCTTTCTTCATTTCCTTATTGTTTTCTTCCTTGAAATATTGCTTTCTTATTCAACAAGAAAGAAGTCAACTGAGCTTCTTGACTTCTTCTTTCCTGGTTGCTTGTTCTTGGCTGCTTTCTTGAATCAAGATCGCAATCAAGAAGGCATCTTGATTGCACTCATGGTTACAATTGAGCCAGGTAGAACTCAAAATAGACCAAAGAGGACAAGAAACGACCATGAGAGAACGAAATAAAGAAGAAACACGGCTTGGAATCAATCAAGAAGGGATCTTGATTCCTTTCTTCATTTCCTCCTTGCTTTCTAGCTTGAAACATTGCTTTCTTGTTCAACAACAAAGAAGTCAACTGAGCTTCTTGACTTCTTCTTTCTAGGTTGCTTGTTCTTGACTGCTTTCTTGAATCAAGATCGCAATCAAGAAAGCATCTTGATTGTGCCCGTGGTTTCGATTGACCAAGGTAGAAATCAGGATAGAACAAAGCGGACAAGAAACGACCATGAGAGAAAGAAACAAAGAAGAAACACGGCTTGGAATCAATCAAGAAGGGATCTTGATTCCTTTCTTTATTTCCTCCTTGCTTTCTTGCTTGAAACAATGCTTTCTTGGCCAACAGCAAAGAAGTCAACTGAGCTTCTTGACTTCTTCTTTCTTTGTTGCTTGTTCTTGACTGCTTTCTTGAATCAAGATCGCAATCAAGAAAGCATGTTGATTGTGCCCGTGGTTACAATTGACCAAGGTAGAACTCAAGAAAGAACAAAGAGGACAAGAAACTACCATGAGAGAAAGAAACAAAGAAGAAACACGGCCTGGAATCAATCAAGAAGGGATCTTGATTCCTTTCTTCATTTCCTCCTTGCTTTATAGCTTGAAACATTGCTTTCTTATTCAACAACAAAGAAGTCAACTGAGCTTCTTGACTTCTTCTTTCTTGGTTTCTTGTTCTTGACTGCTTTCTTGAGTCAAGATAGCAATCAAGAAAGCATCTTGATTGTGCCCGTGGTTACAATTGACCAAGGTAGAACTGAAGAAAGAATAAAGAGGACAAGAAACTACCATGAGAGAAAGAAAGAAAGAAGAAACACGACCTGGAATCAATCAAGAAGGGTTCTTGATTCCTTTCTTCATTTCCTTATAGTTTTCTTTCTTGAAATATTGCTTTCTTATTCAACACGAAAGAAGTCATCTGAGCTTCTTGACTTCTTCTTTCCTGGTTGCTTATTCTTGGCTGCTTTCTTGAATCAAGATCGTAATCAAGAAGGCATCTTGATTGCACTCATGGTTACAATTGAGCCAGGTAGAACTCAAAATAGACCAAAGAGGACAAGAAACGACCATGAGAGAACAAATAAAGAAGAAACACGGCTTGGAATCAATCAAGAAGGGATCTTGATTCCTTTCTTCATTTCCTCCTTGCTTTCTATCTTGAAACATTGCTTTCTTGTTCAACAACAAAGAAGTCGACTGAGCTTCTTGACTTCTTCTTTCTTGGTTGCTTGTTCTTGACTGCTTTCTTGAATCAAGATAGCAATCAAGAAAGCATCTTGATTGTGCCCGTGGTTACAATTGACCAAGGTAGAACTGAAGAAAGAATAAAGAGGACAAGAAACTACCATGAGAGAAAGAAAGAAAGAAGAAACACGGCCTGGAATCAATCAAGAAGGGTTCTTGATTCCTTTCTTCATTTCCTTATTGTTTTCTTCCTTGAAATATTGCTTTCTTATTCAACAAGAAAGAAGTCAACTGAGCTTCTTGAATTCTTCTTTCCTGGTTGCTTGTTCTTGGCTGCTTTCTTGAATCAAGATCGCAATCAGGAAGGCATCTTGATTGCACTCATGGTTACAATTGAGCCAGGTAGAACTCAAAATAGACCAAAGAGGACAAGAAACGACCATGAGAGAACGAAATAAAGAAGAAACACGGCTTGGAATCAATCAAGAAGGGATCTTGATTCCTTTCTTCATTTCCTCCTTGCTTTCTAGCTTGAAACATTGCTTTCTTGTTCAACAACAAAGAAGTCAACTGAGCTTCTTGACTTCTTCTTTCTAGGTTGCTTGTTCTTGACTGCTTTCTTGAATCAAGATCGCAATCAAGAAAGCATCTTGATTGTGCCCGTGGTTTCGATTGACCAAGGTAGAAATCAGGATAGAACAAAGCGGACAAGAAACGACCATGAGAGAAAGAAACAAAGAAGAAACACGGCTTGGAATCAATCAAGAAGGGATCTTGATTCCTTTCTTTATTTCCTCCTTGCTTTCTTGCTTGAAACAATGCTTTCTTGGCCAACAGCAAAGAAGTCAACTGAGCTTCTTGACTTCTTCTTTCTTTGTTGCTTGTTCTTGACTGCTTTCTTGAATCAAGATCGCAATCAAGAAAGCATGTTGATTGTGCCCGTGGTTACAATTGACCAAGGTAGAACTCAAGAAAGAACAAAGAGGACAAGAAACTACCATGAGAGAAAGAAACAAAGAAGAAACACGGCCTGGAATCAATCAAGAAGGGATCTTGATTCCTTTCTTCATTTCCTCCTTGCTTTATAGCTTGAAACATTGCTTTCTTGTTCAACAACAAAGAAGTCAACTGAGCTTCTTGACTTCTTCTTTCTTGGTTTCTTGTTCTTGACTGCTTTCTTGAGTCAAGATAGCAATCAAGAAAGCATCTTGATTGTGCCCGTGGTTACAATTGACCAAGGTAGAACTGAAGAAAGAATAAAGAGGACAAGAAACTACCATGAGAGAAAGAAAGAAAGAAGAAACACGACCTGGAATCAATCAAGAAGGGTTCTTGATTCCTTTCTTCATTTCCTTATAGTTTTCTTTCTTGAAATATTGCTTTCTTATTCAACACGAAAGAAGTCATCTGAGCTTCTTGACTTCTTCTTTCCTGGTTGCTTATTCTTGGCTGCTTTCTTGAATCAAGATCGTAATCAAGAAGGCATCTTGATTGCACTCATGGTTACAATTGAGCCAGGTAGAACTCAAAATAGACCAAAGAGGACAAGAAACGACCATGAGAGAACAAATAAAGAAGAAACACGGCTTGGAATCAATCAAGAAGGGATCTTGATTCCTTTCTTCATTTCCTCCTTGCTTTCTATCTTGAAACATTGCTTTCTTGTTCAACAACAAAGAAGTCGACTGAGCTTCTTGACTTCTTCTTTCTTGGTTGCTTGTTCTTGACTGCTTTCTTGAATCAAGATAGCAATCAAGAAAGCATCTTGATTGTGCCCGTGGTTACAATTGACCAAGGTAGAACTGAAGAAAGAATAAAGAGGACAAGAAACTACCATGAGAGAAAGAAAGAAAGAAGAAACACGGCCTGGAATCAATCAAGAAGGGTTCTTGATTCCTTTCTTCATTTCCTTATTGTTTTCTTCCTTGAAATATTGCTTTCTTATTCAACAAGAAAGAAGTCAACTGAGCTTCTTGAATTCTTCTTTCCTGGTTGCTTGTTCTTGGCTGCTTTCTTGAATCAAGATCGCAATCAAGAAGGCATCTTGATTGCACTCATGGTTACAATTGAGCCAGGTAGAACTCAAAATAGACCAAAGAGGATAAGAAACGACCATGAGAGAACGAAATAAAGAAGAAACACGGCTTGGAATCAATCAAGAAGGGATCTTGATTCCTTTCTTCATTTCCTCATGGCTTTCTTGCTTGAAACATTGCTTTCTTGATCAAGAAAGCATCTTGATTGCGCCCGTGGTTACGATTGACCAAGGCATAACTCAAAAAATAACAAAGTGAATAAGAAACGACCAGGAGAGAAAGAAACAAAGAAGAAACACGGCTTGGAATCTATCAAGAAGGGATCTTGATTCCTTTCTTCACTTCCTCCTCGCGTTCTTGTTTGAAACGTTGCTTTCTTGGTCTAGAAAGCATCTTGATTGTGCCCGTGGTTTTTATTGACTAAGGTAGAACTCAAGAAAGAACAAAGAGGACAAGAAACTACCATGAGAGAAAGAAACAAAGAAGAAACACGGCCTGGAATCAATCAAGAAGGGTTCTTGATTCCTTTCTTCATTTCCTCCTTGCTTTCTTGCTTGAAACATTGCTTTCATGTTCAACAAGAAAGAAGTCAACTGAGCTTCTTGACTTCTTCTTTCTTGGTTGCTTGTTCTTGACTGCTTTCTTGAATCAAGACCGCAATCAAGAAAGAATCTTGATTGCGCTCTTCGTTACGAATGACCAAGGTTGAACTCAAGAAAGATGTCAGAGGACAAGAAACTACCATGAGAGAAAGAAACAAAGAAGAAACATGGCCTGGAATCAATCAAGAAGGGTTCTTGATTCCTTTTTTCAATTCCTGCTTCGTTTCTTACTTGAAACATTGCTTTCTTGTTCAACAAGAAAGGAGTCAACTGAGCTTCATATTCTTTCTTGACTACTTTCTTGAATCAAGATTGCAATCAAGAAAGCATCTTCATTGCGCACTTGGTTTCGATTGACCAAGGTAGAAATCAGGATAGAACAAAGAGGACAAGAAACGACGATGAGAGAAAGAAACAAAGAAGAAACACGGCTTGGAAACTGAGCTTCTTGACTTCTTCTTTCTTTGTTGCTTGTTCATGACTGCTTTCTTGAATCAAGATCGCAATCAAGAAAGCATGTTGATTGTGCCCGTGGTTACAATTGACCAAGGTAGAACTCAAGAAAGAATAAAGAGGACAAGAAACTACCATGAGAGAAAGAAACAAAGAAGAAACACGGCTTGGAATCAATCAAGAAGGGATCTTGATTCCTTTCTTCATTTCCTCCTTGCTTTCTAGCTTGAAACATTGCTTTCTTGTTCAACAACAAAGAAGTCAACTGAGCTTCTTGACTTCTTCTTTCTTGGTTGCTTGTTCTTGACTGCTTTCTTGAATCAAGATAGCAATCAAGAAAGCATCTTGATTGTGCCCGTGGTTACAATTGACCAAGGTAGAACTGAAGAAAGAATAAAGAGGACAAGAAACTACCATGAGAGAAAGAAAGAAAGAAGAAACACGGCCTGGAATCAATCAAGAAGGGTTCTTGATTCCTTTCTTCATTTCCTTATTGTTTTCTTCCTTGAAATATTGCTTTCTTATTCAACAAGAAAGAAGTCAAATGAGCTTCTTGACTTCTTCTTTCCTGGTTGCTTGTTCTTGGCTGCTTTCTTGAATCAAGATCGCAATCAAGAAGGCATCTTGATTGCACTCATGGTTACAATTGAGCCAGGTAGAACTCAAAATAGACCAAAGAGGATAAGAAACGACCATGAGAGAACGAAATAAAGAAGAAACACGGCTTGGAATCAATTAAGAAGGGATCTTGATTCCTTTCTTCATTTCCTCATGGCTTTCTTGCTTGAAACATTGCTTTCTTGATCAAGAAAGCATCTTGATTGCGCCCGTGGTTACGATTGACCAAGGCATAACTCAACAAATAACAAAGTGAACAAGAAACGACCAGGAGAGAAAGAAACAAAGAAGAAACACGGCTTGGAATCTATCAAGAAGGGATCTTGATTCCTTTCTTCACTTCCTCCTCGCGTTCTTGTTTGAAACGTTGCTTTCTTGGTCTAGAAAGCATCTTGATTGTGCCCGTGGTTTTGATTGACTAAGGTAGAACTCAAGAAAGAACAAAGAGGACAAGAAACTACCATGAGAGAAAGAAACAAAGAAGATACACGGCCTGGAATCAATCAAGAAGGGTTCTTGATTCCTTTCTTCATTTCCTCCTTGCTTTCTTGCTTGAAACATTGCTTTCATGTTCAACAAGAAAGAAGTCAACTGAGCTTCTTGACTTCTTCTTTCTTGGTTGCTTGTTCTTGACTGCTTTCTTGAATTAAGACCGCAATCAAGAAAGCATCTTGATTGTGCTCTTGCTTACGATTGACCAAGGTTGAACTCAAGAAAGACGTCAGAGGACAAGAAACTACCATGAGAGAAAGAAACAAAGAAGAAACATGGCCTGGAATCAATCAAAAAGGGTTCTTGATTCCTTTTTTCAATTCCTGCTTCCTTTCTTGCTTGAAACATTGCTTTCTTGTTCAACAAGAAAGAAGTCAACTGAGCTTCATATTCTTTCTTGACTACTTTCTTGAATCAAGATTGTAATCAAGAAAGCATCTTCATTGCGCACTTGGTTTCGATTGACCCAGGTAGAAATCAGGATAGAACAAAGAGGACAAGAAACGACCATGAGAGAAAGAAACAAAGAAGAAACACGGCTTGGAATCAATAAAGAAGGGATCTTGATTCCTTTCTTCATTTCCTCCTTGCTTTCTTGCTTGAAACAATGCTTTCTTGGTCAACAACAAAGAAGACAACTGAGCTTCTTGACTTCTTCTTTCTAGGTTGCTTGTTCTTGACTGCTTTCTTGAATCAAGATCGCAATCAAGAAAGCATCTTGATTGTGCCCGTGGTTTCGATTGACCAAGGTAGAAATCAGGATAGAACAAAGAGGACAAGAAACAACCATGAGAGAAAGAAACAAAGAAGAAACACGGCTTCGAATCAATCAAGAAGGGATCTTGATTCCTTTCTTTATTTCCTCCTTGCTTTCTTGCTTGAAACAATGCTTTCTTGGCCAACAACAAAGAAGTCAACTGAGCTTCTTGACTTCTTCTTTCTTTGTTGCTTGTTCTTGACTGCTTTCTTGAATCAAGATCGCAATCAAGAAAGCATGTTGATTGTGCCCGTGGTTACAATTGACCAAGGTAGAACTCAAGAAAGAACAAAGAGGACAAGAAACTACCATGAGAGAAAGAAACAAAGAAAAAACACGGCTTGGAATCAATCAAGAAGGGATCTTGATTCCTTTCTTCATTTCCTCCTTGCTTTCTAGCTTGAAACATTGCTTTCTTGTTCAACAACAAAGAAGTCAACTGAGCTTCTTGACTTCTTCTTTCTTGGTTGCTTGTTCTTGACTGCTTTCTTGAATCAAGATAGCAATCATTAAAGCATCTTGATTGTGCCCGTGGTTACAATTGGCCAAGGTAGGACTGAAGAAAGAATAAAGAGGACAAGAAACTACCATGAGAGAAAGAAAGAAAGAAGAAACACAGCCTAGCATCAATCAAGAAGCGTTCTTGATTCCTTTCTTCATTTCCTTATTGTTTTCTTCCTTGAAATATTGCTTTCTTATTCAACAAGAAAGAAGTCAATTGAGCTTCTTGACTTCTTCTTTCCTGGTTGCTTGTTCTTGGCTGCTTTCTTGAATCAATATCGCAATCAAGAAGGCATCTTGATTGCACTCATGGTTACAATTGAGCCAGGTAGAACTCAAAATAGACCAAAGAGGACAAGAAACGACCATGAGAGAACGAAATAAAGAAGAAACACGGCTTGGAATCAATCAAGAAGGGATCTTAATTCCTTTCTTCATTTCCTCATGGCTTTCTTGCTTGAAACATTGCTTTCTTGATCAAGAAAGCATCTTGATTGCGCCCGTGGTTACGATTGACCAAGGAATAACTCAAAAAATAACAAAGTGAACAAGAAACGACCAGGAAAGAAAGAAACAAAGAAGAAACACGGCTAGGAATCTATTAAGAAGGGATCTTGATTCCTTTCTTCACTTCCTCCTCGCGTTCTTGTTTGAAACGTTGCTTTCTTGGTCTAGAAAGCATCTTGATTGTGCCCGTGGTTTTGATTGACTAAGGTAGAATTCAGGAAAGAACAAAGAGGACAAGAAACTACCATGAGAGAAAGAAACAAAGAAGAAACACGGCCTGGAATCAATCAAGAAGGGTTCTTGATTCCTTTCTTCATTTCCTCCTTGCTTTCTTGCTTGAAACATTGCTTTCATGTTCAACAAGAAAGAAGTCAACTGAGCTTCTTGACTTCTTCTTTCTTGGTTGCTTGTTCTTGACTGCTTTCTTGAATCAAGACCGCAATCAAGAAAGCATCTTGATTGTGCTCTTGCTTACGATTGACCAAGGTTGAACTCAAGAAAGACGTCAGAGGACAAGAAACTACCATGAGGGAAAGAAACAAAGAAGAAACATGGCCTGGAATCAATCAAGAAGGGTTCTTGATTCCTTTTTTCAATTCCTGCTTCCTTTCTTGCTTGAAACATTGCTTTCTTGTTCAACAAGAAAGAAGTCAACTGAGCTTCATATTCTTTCTTGACTACTTTCTTGAATCAAGATTGCAATCAAGAAAGCATCTTCATTGCGCACTTGGTTACGATTGACCAAGGTAGAACTCAAGAAAGACCAAAGAGGACAACAAACGACCATCAGAGAAAGAATCAAAGAAGAAACACGGCTTGGAATCAATAAAGAACGGATCTTGATTCCTTTTTTCATTTCCTCCTTGATTTCTTGCTTGAAACATTGCTTTCTTGGTCAAGAAAGCATCTTTATTGTGCCCATGGTTACGATGGACCAAGGTAGAACTCAAGAAAGAACAAAGTGAACAAGAAATGACGAATGAGAGAAAGAAAAAAGAAGAAACACGACTTGGAATCTATCAAGAAGGGATCTTGATTTCTTTCTCCATTTCCTCTTTGCTTTCTTGGTTGAAACATTCCTTTCATGGTCAACAAGAAAGAAGTCTACTGAGCTTCTTGACTTCTTCTTTCTCGGTCGCCTATTCTTGACTGCTTTCTTGAATCAAGATCACAATCAAGACTGCGTCTTGATTGCGCCCGTGGATACGATTGACCAAGGTAGAACTCAAGAGAGAACAAAGATGACAAGAAACAACCTTGAGAGAAAGAAACAAAGAAGAAACACGGCCTGCAATCAATCAAGAAGGGTTCTTGATTCCTTTCTTCATTTCCTCCATGCTTTCTTGCTTGAAACATTGCTTTCTTGGTCAACAAGAAAGAAGTCAACTGAGCTTCTTAAGTTATTCTGTCTTGGTCGCTTGTTCTTGCTTGCTTTCTGTAATCAAGATCGCAATCAAGAAAGCATCTTCATTGTGCTCTTGCTTGCGATTGACCAAGGTAGAACTCAAGAAAGACCAAAGAGGACAAGAAACGACCAAGAGAGAAAGAAACAAAGATGAAACACGCCTTGGAATCAATCAAGAAAGGATCTTGATTCTTTTCTTCATTTCCTCCTTGCTTTCTTGCTTGAAACATTGCTTTCTTGGTCAACAAGAACGAAGTCAACTGAGCTTCTTAAGTTATTCTTTCTTCGTCGCTTGTTCTTGACTGCTATCTTGAATCAAGATCGCAATCAAGAAAGCATCTTGATTGCACTCTTGGTTACGATTCACCATGGAAGAACTCAAGAAAGACCAAAGAGGACAATAAATGACCATGAGAGAAAGAAACAAAGAAGAAACACGGCTTGGAATCAATCAAGAAGGGATCTAATTTCCTTTCTTCATTTCCTCGTTGCTTCGTTGCTTGAAACATTACTTCCTTGGTCATGAAAGCATCATGATTGTGCCCGTGGTTACAATTGACCAAGGTAGAACTCAAGAAAGAACAAACCAAACAAGAAACGACCAATGAGAGAAAGAAAAAAGAAGAAACACGGCTTGGAATCTATCAAGAAGGGATCTTAATTCCTTTCTTCATTTCCTCCTTGCGTTCTTGCTTGAAACATTGGTTACATGGACAACAAGAAAGAAGTCAACTGAGCTTCTTAACTGCTTCTTTCTTGGTCGCCTGTTCTTGACTGCTTTTTTGAATCAAGATCGCAATCAAGAAAGCATCTTGATTGCGCCCGTGGATACGATTGACCAAGGTAGAACTCAAGAGAGAACAAAGAGGACAAGAAACGACCATGAGAGAAAGAAACAAAGGAGAAACACGGCTCGTAATCAATCAAGAGGGGATCTTGATTGATTTCTTCATTTCCTCCTTGCTTTCTTGCTTGAAACATTGCTTTCTTGGTCAACAAGAAAGAAGTCAACTGAGCTTCTTAAGTTATGCTTTCTTGGTCGCTTGTTCTTGACTGCTTTCTTTAATCAAGATCGCAATCAAGAAAGCATCTTCATTGCGCTCTTGGTTACGATTGATCAAGGTAGAACTCAAGAAAGACCAAAGAGGACAAGAAACGACCATGAGAGAAAGAATCAAAGAAGAAACACGGCTTGCAATCAATAAAGAAGGGATCTTGATTCCTTTCTTCATTTCCTCCTTGATTTCTTGCTTGAAACATTGCTTTCTTGGTCAAGAAAGCATGTTTATTGTGCCCATGGTTACGATGGACCAAGGTAGAACTCAAGAAAGAACAAAGCGAACAAGAAATGACCAATGAGAGAAAGAAAAAAGAAGAAACACGACTTGGAATCTATCAAGAAGGGATCTTGATTCCTTTCTTCATTTCCTCCTTGCTTTCTTGCTTGAAACATTCCTTTCATGGTCAACAAGAAAGAAGTCTACTGAGCTTCTTGACTTCTTCTTTCTCGGTCGCCTCTTCTTGACTGCTTTCTTGAATCAAGAACACAATCAAGAAAGCATCTTGATTGCGCCCGTGGATACGATTGACCAAGGTAGAACTCAAGAGAGATCAAAAAGGACAAGAAACTACCTTGAGAGAAAGAAACAAAGAAGAAACATGGTCTGCAATCAATCAAGAAAGGTTCTTGATTCCTTTCTTCATTTCCTCCTTGCTTTCTTGCTTGAAACATTACTTTCTTGGTCAACAAGAAAGAAGTCAACTGAGCTTCTTAAGTTATTATTTCTTGGTCGCTTGTTCTTGACTGCTATCTTGAATCAAGATCGCAATCAAGAAAGCATCTTGATTGCACTCTTGGTTACGATTCACCATGGAAGAACTCAAGAAAGACCAAAGAGGACAATAAATGACCATGAGAGAAAGAAACAAAGATGAAGCACGGCTTGGAATCAATTAAGAAAGGATCTTGATTCTTTTCTTCATTTCCACCTTGCTTTCTTGCTTGAAACCTTGCTTTCTTGGCCAAGAAAGCATCTTGATTGTGACCGTGGTTACGATTGACCAAGGTAGAACTCAAGAAAGAACAAAGCGAACAAGAAACGACCATGAGAGAAAGAAACAAAGATTAAACACGACTTGGAATCTATCAAGAAGGGATCTTGATTCCTTTCTTCACTTCCTCCTTGCTTTCGTTCTTGAAACATTGCTTTCTTCGTCAACAAGAAAGAAGTCAACTGAGCTTATTGACTTCTTCTTTCTTGGTCGCCTATTCTTGACTGCTTTCTTGAATCAAGATCGCAATCAAGAAAGCATCTTGATTGCGCCCGTGGATACGATTGACCAAGGTAGAACTCAAGAGAGAACAAAGACGACAAGAAACGACCATGAGAGAACGAAACAAAGAAGAAACACGGCTCGTAATCAATCAAGAGGGGATCTTGATTACAAGGCACCTCGGACCGCAAAACTTAAAAGTGCTCTGAGCATTATGGTTTATTATGCATAAGAATAAACCAGGGATCACGGGGCACCAAAACCCAAAAGCCTTATTTTCGCACGAAATTGCACAATGGGCCGAAAATGCACCACGTTGCCCAAAATTCGACCACAGGGCACCTTAGACCTCAAAACTTAAAAGTGCTCCGAGCATTATGGTTTTTTATGCATAAGAATGAATCAGGGATCATGGGGCACCATAATCCAAAATTCTTATTTTCGTACAAAAATTTCACAACTGGCAAAAAATGCACCACCGGCACAAAAATTCGACCATGGGGCACCATGGACCTCAAAAATGAAAAGTGCTCCAATCATTATGGTGTTTTATGCAGAAGAATGCACCAGGGATCACGGTGCACCACAACCGAAAAGCCTTATTTTCGCATGAAAATTGCAAAAATGGCCGAAAATGCACCACCGGCACCAAAATTGGACCACGGGGCACCACGGACCTCAATACTATAAAATGTTCCAAGCATTATGGTTTTTTAAGCATAAGAATGCAGCAGGGATCACGAGGCACCAAAACCCAAAAGACATTTTTTCGCACGAAAATTTCACAACTTGCCGAAAATGCACCACCGGTAGCAAAATTGGACCACAGGGCACCACGGACCTCAAAACTAAAAAGTGCTCTAAGCATTATGATTTTTTATGCTTAAGAATGCACCAGGGATCACGAGGCACCAAAAATCCAAAGTCTTATTTTCGCACGAAAATTGCACAAATGGTCGAAAATGCATTACCGGCACCAAAATTGGACCACGGGGCACCACGGACCTCAAAACTGAAAAGTGCTCTGAGCATTATGGTTTTTTATGTTTAAGAATGCACCAGGGATCACGAGGCACCAAAATCCAAAAGTCTTACTTTTGCTCGAGAATTGCACAGTGGGCCGAAAATGCACTACGGGCACCAAAATTGGACCACATGGCACCTCGGACCTCAAAACTGAAATGTGCTCCGAGCATTAAGGTTTTTTATGCATAAGAATGCACCAGAGATCACGTGGCACCCACCCCCAAAAGTCTTATTTTTGCACGAAAATTTCACAATTGGCCGAAAATACACCGCCGGCACCAAAATTGGACCACGGGGCACCACGGATCACAAAACTGAAAAGTGCTCCAAGCATTATTGTTTTTTATGCATAAGAATGCACCATGGATCACGGAGCACCAAACCCCAAAAGCTTTATTTTCGCACGAAAATTGCACAATGGGCCGAAAATGCACCACGGGCACCAAAATTGGACCACGGGGTACCTCGGACCTCAAAACTTAAAAGTGCTCCGAGCATTATGGTTTTTATGCATAAGAATAAACCAGGGATCACGGGGCACCAAAACCCAAAAGCCTTATTTTCGCACGAAAATTGCACAATGGGCCGAAAATGCACCACGATGCCCAAAATTCGACCACGGGGCACCTTGGACCTCAAAACTTAAAAGTGCTCCGAGCATTATGGTTTTTTATGCATAAGAATGAATCAGGGATCACGGGGCACCAAAACCCAAAAGTCTTATTTTCGCATGAAAATTTCACAACTGGCCCAAAATGCACCACCCGCACCAAAATTCGACCATGGGGCACCACGGACCTCAAAACTTAAAAGTCCTCCTAGCATTATGGTTTTTTATGCATAAGAATGAACCAGGGATCACGGGGCACCAAAACCCAAAAGTCTTATTTTCGCACGAAAATTTCACAATTGGCCGAAAATGCACCATCGGCACCAAAATTGGACCACGGGGCACCACGTACCTCAAAACTGAAAAGTGCTCCTAGCATTATAGTTTTTTCTGCATAAGAATGCGCCATGGATCACGGGGTACCAAAACCTAAAAGCCTTATTTTCGAACGAAAATTGCACAATGGGCCGATAATGCACCACCGACACCAAAATTGGACCAGGGGCACCACAGACCACAAAACTGAAAAGTGCTCGGAGCATTAAGGTTTTTTATGGATAAGAATGCATCAGAGATGACGGGGCACCAAAACCCAAAAGCCTTATTTTCACACAAAAATTGCACAATGGGCCGAAAATGCACCACGGGCACCAAAATTGGACCACGGGCCACCTTGGACCTCAAAACTTAAAAGTGCTCCAAGCATTATCGTTTTTTATGCATAAGAATGAACCAGGGATCAGGGGGCCCCAAAACCCAAAAGTTTTATTTTCGCACGAAAATTTCACAACTTGCCGAAAATGCACCACCGACATCAAAATTGGACCCCAAGGCACCACAGACCTCAAAACCGAAAAGTGCTCCAAGCATTATGATTTTTTATACATAAGAATGCACCAGGGATCACGGGGTACCAAAACCCAAAAGCCTTATTTTGGAACGAAAATTGCACAATGGGCCGATAATGTACCACCGGCACCAAAATTGGACCACGGGGCACCACGGACCACAAAACTGAAAAGTGCTTTGAGCATTAAGGTTTTTTATGCATAAGAATGCACCGGAGATGATGGGGCACCAAAACCCAATAGCCTTATTTTCGCACAAAAATTGCACAATGGGCCAAAAATGCACCACGAGCACCAAAATTGGACCACGGGGCACCTTGGACCTCAAAACATAAAAGTGCTCCGAGCATTATGGTTTTTTAAGCATAAGAATGCACCAAGAATCACGAGGCACCAAAACCCAAAAGTCTTATTTTTGTTCGAAAATTGCATAATGGGTGGAAAATGCACCACGGGCGCCAAAATTAGACCACATGGAACCTCGGACCTCAAAACTGAAAAGTGCTACGAGCATTAAGGTTTTTTATGCATAAGAATGCACCAGAGATCACGAGGCACCAACCCCCAAAAGTCTTATTTTTGCACGAAAATTTCACAACTGGCAGAAAATGCACCACCGGCAGCAAAATTGGACCACGGGACACCACGGACCTCAAAACTGAAAAGTGCTCCAAGCATTATGGTTTTTTATGCAGAAGAATGCACCAGGGATCACGGTGCACCACAACCAAAAAGCCTTATTTTCGCACGAAAATTACACAATGGGCCGAAAATGCAATACGGGCACCAAAATTGGACCACGGGGCACCTTGGACCTCAAAACTTAAAAGTGCTCCGAGCATTATGATTTTTTATTCATAAGAATGAACCAGGGATCACGGGGCACTAAAACCCAAAAGTCTTATTTTTGCAGGAAAATTTCACAATCGGCTGAAAATGCACCACCGGCAGCAAAATTGGACCACGGGGCACCACGGACCTCAAAATTGAAAAGTGTTCTGAGCATTATGGTTTTTTAAGCATGAGAATGCATTAGGGATGATGAAGCACCAAAACCCAAAAGTCTTATTTTCGCACGAAAATTTCACAACTGGCCGAAAATACACCACCGGCAGCAAAATTGGACCACGGGGCACCACGGACCTCAAAACTGAAAAGTGCTATGAGCGTTATGGTTTTTTATGCATAAGAATGCACCAGGGATCATGAGGCACCAAAACCCAAAACTCTTATTTTCGCACGAAAATTGCACAAATGGCCGAAAATGCATTACCGGCACCAAAATTGCACCACGGGGCACCACGGACCTCAAAACTTTAAAGTCTTCCGAGCATTATGGTTTTTTAAGAATAAGAATGCATCAGGGATCACGAGACACCAAAACCCAAAAGTCTTAATTTCGAACGAAAATTTCAGAACTGGTCGAAAATGCACCATCGGCAGCAAAATTGGACCACGGGGCACCACGGACCTCAAAACTGAAAAGTGTTCTGAGCATTATGGTTTTTTAAGCATAAGAATGCACCAAGGATCACGAAGCACCAAAAGCCAAAAGCCTTATTTTCGCACAAAAATTGCACAAATGGCCGAAAATGCATTACCGGCACCAAAATTGGACCACGGGGCACCACGGACCTCAAAACTGAAAAGTGTTCCGTGCATTATGGTTTTTTAAGCCTAAGAATGCACCAGGAATCCAGAGGCACCAAAACCCAAAAGTCTTATTTTCGATCGACAATTGAACAATGGGCCGAAAATGCACCACGGGCACTAAAATTGGACCACATGGAACCTCGGACATCAAAACTGAAAAGTGCTCCGAGCATTAAGGTTTTTTATGCATAAGAATGCACCAGAGATCACTGGGCACAAACCCCCAAAAGTCTTATTTTCGCACGAAAATTTCACAATTGGCCGAAAGTGCACCACGGACCACAAAACTGAAAAGTGCTTCGAAATTAAGGTTTTTTATGCATATGAATCACCAGAGATGACGGGACACAAAAACCCAAAAGCCTTATTTTCGCACAAAAATTGCACAATGGGCCGAAAATGCATCACCGGCACCAAAATTGGACCACGGGGCACCACGGACCTCAAAACTTAAAAGTGCTCCCAGCATTATGGTTTTTAATGCATAAGAATGAACCAGGGATCACGGGGCTCCAAACCCCAAAAGTCTTATTTTCGCACGAAAATTGCATAAATTTCCGAAAATGCACCACCAGCACCAAAATTGGACCACGGGACACCACGGACCTCAAAACTGAAAAGTGCTCCAAGCATTATGATTTTTTATGCATAAGAATGCACCAGGGATCACAGGGCACCAAAACTGAAGAGTCTTATTTTCGCACGAAAATTTCACAAATGGCCAAAAATGCACCATCGGCACCAAAATTGGACCACGGGGCACCACGGACCTCAAAACTAAAAAGTGTTCCAAGCATTATGTTTTTTTACGCATAAGAATGCTCCAGGGATCACGGGGCACCAAAACCCAAAAGTGCAATTTTCGCACGAAAATTGCACAATGGGCCGAAAATGCATCCCGGGCACCAAAATTGGACCACGGGGCACCTCGGATCTCAAAACATAAAAGTGCTCCAAGCATTATGGTTTTTTATGCATAAGAATGTACCAGGGATCATAGGGCACCAAAATCGAAGAGTCTTATTTTTGCACGAAAATTTCACAAATGGCCGAAAATGCACCATTGGCCCCAAAATTGGACCACGGGGCACCACAGACCTCAAAACTAAAAAGTGTTTCAAGCATTATGGTTTTTTACGCATAACAATGCACCAGGGATCACGGGGCACCAAAAGCCAAAAGTCCTATTTTCGCACGAAAATTGCACAATGGGCCGAAAATGCACCACGGGCACCAAAATTGGACCACAGGGCACCTCGGACCTCAAAACTAAAAAGTATTCCAAGCATTATGGTTTTTTATGCAGAAGAATGCACCAGGGATCACGGGGCACCAAAATCCAAAAGTCTTATTTTTGCAAGAAAATTTCACAACTGGCCGAAAGTGCACCACGGACCTCAAAACTGAAAAGTGCTCCAAGTATTATGATTTTTTATGCATAAGGATGAACCAGGGATCACGGGGCTCCAAAACCCAAAAGTCTTATTTTCGCACGAAAATTGCACAAATGGCCGAAAATGCAACACCGGCACCAAAATTGGACCACGGGGCACCTCAGACCTTAAAACATAAATGTGCTCCAAGCATTATAGTTTTTTATGCATAAGAATCAACCAGTGATCACGGGGGACCAAAACCCAAAAGTCTTATTTTCGCACGAAAATTGCACAATTGGTCGAAAATGCATCACGGGCACCAAAATTGGACCACGGGGCGCCCCAGACCTCAAAACTGAAAGTGCTCCAAGCATTATGATTTTTTATGCATAATAATCCACCAGGGATCACGAGGCACCAAAACCCAAAAGTCCTATTTTTGCACGAAAATTACACAATGGGCCGAAAATGCATCACGGGCACCAAAATTGGACCACGGGGCACGTCGGGCCTCAAAACATAAAAGTGCTCTGAGCATTATGGTTTTTTATGCATAAGAATAAACCAGGGATTATGAGGCTCCAAAACCCAAAAGCCTTGTTTTCGCACGAAAATTGCACAAATTTCCGAAAATGCAACATCGGCACCAAAATTGGACCACAAGGAACCACGGACCTCAAAACTGAAAAGTGCACCAAGTATTATGGTTTTTTATGCATAAGAATGCAGCAAGGATCATGGGGCTCCAAAACCCAAAAGTATTATTTTCGCACGAAAATTGCACAAATTTCCGAAAATGCACCACCAGCACCAAAATTGGACCACAGGACACCACGGACATCAAAACTGAAAAGTGTTCCAAGCATTATGATTTTTTATGCATAAGAATGCACCAGGAATCACAGGGCACCAAAACCGAAGTGTCTTATTTTCGCACGAAAATTTCACAAATGGCAAAAAATGCACCATCGGCACCAAAATTGGACCACGGGGCACCACGGACCTCAAAACTAAAAAGTGTTCCAAGCATTATGTTTTTTTACGCATAAGAATGCACCAGGGATCACGGGGCACCAAAAGCCAAAAGTCCTATTTTCGCACGAAAATTGCACAATGGGCCGAAAATGCATCACGGTCACTAAAATTGGACCACGGGGCACCTCGGACCTCAAAACATAAAAGTGCTCCAAGCATTATGGTTTTTTATCCATAAGAATGCACCAGGGATTACAGGCTCCAAAGCCCAAAAGCCTTATTTTCACACGAAAATTGCACAAATTTCCGAAAATGCGCCACCGGCACCAAAATTGGACCACGGGGCACCATGGGCCTCTAAACTGAAAAGTGCTCCGAACATTATGGTTTATATGCATAAGAATGCACCAGGGATCACGGGGCACCAAAACCCAACAGTCTTATTTTCACACGACAATTGCTCAATGGGCCGAAAATGCATCACGGGCACCAAAATTGGACCACAGGGCACCTCGAACCTCAAAAATGAAAAGTGTTCCGAGCATTATGGTTTTTTAAGCATAAGAAGGCACCAGGGATTACGGGGCACCAAAACCAAAAAGTCTTATTTTTGCACAAAAATTGCACAAATGGTCGAAAATACACCACCGGCACCAAAATTGGACCACACGGCACCACGGACCTCAAAACTGAAAAGTGTTATGAGCAATATGGTTTTTTATGCATGAAAATGCACTAGGGATCACGGGGCACCAAAATCCAAAAGTCTTATTGTCGCACGAAAATTGCACAAATGGTCAAAAATACACCACCGGCACCAAAATTGGACCACAGGGCACCGCGGACCTCAAAACTGAAAAGTGCTCCAAGTATTATGGTTTTTTATGCATAAGAATGCACCAGGGATCATGGGGCTCCAAAACCCATAAGTCTTATTTTCGACGAAAATTGAACAAATTTCAGAAAATGCACCACCGGCACCAAAATTGGACCAGGGGGCACCACGGACCTCAAAACAGAAAAGTGCTCCAAGCATTATGGTTTTTTATGCAATAGAATGCACCAGGTATGACGGGGCACCAAAACCCAAGAGTCCTGTTTTCGCAGGAAAATTGCACAATTGGCCGAAAATGGATCACGGGCACCAAAATTGTACCACGGGGCACTTCGGACCCCAAAACTGAAAAGTGTTCCCAGAATTATGATTTTTTATGCATAAGAATGCACCAGGGATCACGGGGCATCAAAACCCTAAAGCCTTATTTTCGCACGAAAATTGCATAATGGCCCGGAAATGCACCACGGGCACCAAAATTAAACCACGAGGCACCTCAAACCTCAAAAATTAAAATTGCTCCAAGAATTATGGTTTTTTATGCATAAGAATGCACCAGGGATCACGGGGCACCAAAACCCTAAAGCCTTATTTTCGCACGAAAATTGCATAATGGCCTGAAAATGCACCACGGGCACCAAAAGTAAACCACGGGGCACCTTAGACCTCAAAAATTAAAATTGCTCCAACAATTATGGTTTTTTATGCCTAAGAAGGCACCAGGCATCACAGGGCTCCAAAACCCAAAAGTCTTTTTTTCTTACGAAAATTGGACAAATTTCTGAAAATGCACCACCGGCCCCAAAATTGGACCCGGGGCACCCAGGACCTCAAAACTGAAAGTTCTCCAAGCATTATGGTTCTTTATGCATAAGAATCCACCAGGGAACACGGGGCACCAAAACCTAAAAGTCCTATTTTCGCACGAAAATTGCATAATGGGCCGAAAATGCATCACGGGCACCAAAATTGGACCACGGGGCACCGCAGACCTCAAAACTGAAAGTCCTCCAAGCATTATGATTTTTTATGCATAAGAATCCACCAGGGATCACGGGGCACCAAAACCCAAAAGTCTTATTTTCGCACAAAAATTGCACAAATGGCCGAAAATGCACCCCCGGAACCAAAATTGGACCATGGGGAACCACGAACCTCAAAACTGAAAAGTGTTCTGAGCATTATGATTTTTTATGCATAAGAATGCTCCAGGTATCACAGGGCACCAAAACCCAAAAGTCTTACTTTCGCACGAAAATTTCACAAAAGTTCAAAAATGCAACACCGGCACCAAAATTGGACCACGAGGTAACATGGACCTGAAAACTGAAAAGTGTTCCGAGCATTATGGTTTATTCTACATAAGAATGCACCAGGGATCATGTGGCACCAAAACCCAAAAGTCTTATTTTCACACAAAAATTGCACAAATGGCCGAAAATGCACCCCCGGCACAAAAATTAGACCACGGGGCACCACGGACCTGAAAACTGAAAAGTTTTCTAAGCATTATGGTTTTTAATGCACCAAGGATCACAGGGCACCAAAACCCAAAAGTCTTATTTTCGCACGAAAATTTCACAATGGGCCGAAAATGCACCACGGGCACCAAAATTGGACCACGGGGCACCTCGAACCTCAAAACTGAAAAGTGCTCCGAGCATTACGGTTTATTCTACAAAAGAATGCACCAGGGATCATGTGGCATCAAAACCCAAAAGTCTTATTTTCGCACTAAAATTGCACGTATGGCCGAAAATGCACCCCTGGCACCAAAATTTGACCACGGGGCACCACAGACGTCAAAACTGAAAAGTGCTCTGAGCATTATGGTTTATTCTACAAAAGAATGCACCAGGGATCATGTGGCACCAAAACCCAAAAGTCTTATTTTCGAACAAAAATTGCACAAATGGCCAAAAATGCACCCCCGGAACCAAAATTGGACCACGGGAACCACGAACCTCAAAATTCAAAAGTGTTCTGAACATTATGGTTTTTTATGCGTAAAGAATGCACCAGGGATAGCGGGGCACCAACACCCAAAAGACTTATTTTCGCACGAAAATTGCACGATGGGCCGAAAATGCACCCAAGCAGCAAAATTTGACCACAGGGTACCTCGGACCTCAATACTTAAAAGTGCTCTGAGATTTATGATTTTTTATGCATAAAAATGCAACAGGGATCACGGGGCACCAAAACCCAAAAGTCTTATTTTTGCACGAAAATTGCATAATGGGCCAAAAATTCACCACGGGAACCAAAATTGGACCACGGGGCACCACGGACCTCAAAAATGAAAAGTGCTTCGAGCATTATGGTTTTTTATGCATAAGAATGCACCAAGGATCGTGGGGCACAAAAACCCAAAAGTCTTATTTTCGCATGAAAATTGCACAAATGGCCGAAAATGCACCCCCGACACCAAAATTGGAGCACGAAGCACCACGGACCTCAAAACTGAAAAGTTTTCAAAGAATTATGGTTTTTTATGCATAAGAATGCACCAAGGATCACGTCGCACCAAAACCCAAAAGTCTTATTTTCGCACGAAAATTGCATAATGGGCCGAAAATTCACCACTGGAACCAAAATTGGACCATGGGGCACCACGGACCTCAAAAATGAAAAGTGCTCTGAGCATTATGGTTTTTTATGCATAAGAATGCACCAAGGATCACGGGGCACCAAAACCCAAAAGTCTTATTTTCGCACGAAAATTGTACAATGGGCCGAAAATGCACCACGGCCACAAAAATTGGACCACGTGGTACCTTGGACCTCAAAACTGAAAAGTGCTCCGAACAATAAGGTTTTTTATGCATAAGAATGCACCAGGGATCACGGGGCTCTAAAACCCAAAAGTCTTACTTTCACACGACAATTGCACAAATGGCCGAAAATGCACCACAGGCATCAAAATTGGACCCAAAGGCACCACAGACCTCAAAACTGAAAAGTGTTCCGAGTATTATGGTTTTTTATGCATAATAATGCACCAGGGATCACGGGGCTCAAAAACCCAAAAGTCTTATTTTCACACGACAATTGCATAAATGGCCGAAAATGCACCACAGGCATCAAAATTGGACCCAGAGGCACCACGGACCTCAAAACTGAAAAGTGTTCCGAGCATTATGGTTTTTTATGCATAAGAATGCACCAGCGATAACGGGGATCCAAAACCCAAAAGTCTTATTTTCGCACGAAAATTGCATAAATAGCCGTAAATGCACCACCGGCACTAAAATTGGACCACGGGGCACCACGAACCTCAAAACTAAAAAGTGCTCCGAGCATTATGGTTTTTTATGCATAAGAATGCTCCAGGTGTCACGGGGCACCAAAACCCAAGAGTCTTATTTTCGCACGAAAATTTCATAATGGGCCGAAAATGCATCACGGGCACCAAAATTGGACCACGGGGCACCTCAGACCTCAAAACTGAAAAATGCTATGATCATTATGGTTTTTTATGCATAAGAATGCACCAGGGTTAACAGGGCACCCAAAACCTAAAAGTCTTATTTTTGCACGAAAATTGAACAAATGGCTGAAAATGCACCACCAGCAGCAAAATTGGACCACGGGGCACCACGGACCTAAAAGTCTAAATTGTTCCGAGCATTATGGTTTTTTATGCATAAGAATGCACCAGGGATCACGAGGCACCAAAATCCAAAAGTCTTATTTTTGCACGAAATTTGCACAAATGGTCGAAAATGCACCACCGGCGCCAAAATTGGACCACGGGGCACCACGAACCTCCAATCTGAAAAGTGTTTCGAGCATTATGGTTTTTATGCATAAGAATGCACCAAGGATTATGGGGCACCAAAACCCAAAAGTCTTATTTTCGTACGACAATTGCACATATTACAAAAAATGCACCACCAGCACCAAAAAGTGACCCCGAGGCACCATGGACCTCAAAACTGAAAAGTGATCAGAGCATTATTGTTTACTCTACATAAGAATGCACCAGGGATTACGGAGCACCAAAACCCGAAAGTCTAATTTTCGCATGAAAATTTTACAAATGGCAAGAAATGCACCATCGGCACCAAAATTGGACCACGGGGCACCACGGACCTCAAAACTGAAAAGTGCTCCAAGAATTATGGTTTTTTATGCCTAAGATTGCACCAGGAATGATGGGCCACCAAAATCCAAAAGTCTTATTTTCGCACGAAAATGTCATAATGGGCCGAAAATGCATCACGGGAGCCAAAATTGGACCACGGGGCGCCTCGGACCTCAAAACTTAAAAGTGCTCTAACCATTATGGATTTTTATGCATAAGAATGCACCAGGGATCACGAAGCACCGAAACCCGAAAGTCTAATTTATGCACGAAAATTTCACAAATGGCAGGAAATGCACCATCGGCACTAAAATTGGACCACGGGGCACCACGGACGTCAAAACTGAAAAGTGCTCCAAGCATTATGGTTTTTTATGCATAAGAATACACTAGGGATGACGGGGGCAACAAAACCCAAAAGTCTTATTTTGGCACGAAAATTGCACAAATGGCCGAAAATGCATTACTGGTACCAAAATTGGTCCCCGGGGCACCACAGACCTCAAAACTGAAAAGTGTTCCTACCATTATGGTTTTTTATGCATAAGAATGCACCAGGGATCACAGAGCACCAAAACCCAAAAGTCTAATTTTCGCTCGAAAATTTCACCAATGGCCGAAAATGAACCACCGGCACCAAAATTGGACCACGGGGCACAACGGACCTCAAAACTGAAAAGTGCTCCGAGCATTATGGTTTTCTATGCATAAGAATGCACCAGGGATCACGGGGCACCAAAATCCAAAAGTCTTATTTTGGCACGAAAATTGCACAAATGGCCAAAAATGCATTACTGGTACCAAAATTGGTCCCTGGGGCACCACAGACCTCAAAACTGAAAAGTGTTCCGAGCATTATGGTTTGTATGCATAAGAATTCACCAGGGATCACGGGGCACCAAAACCCAAAAGTCTTATTTTGGCACGAAAATTGCACAAATGGCCAAAAATGCATTACCGGCACCAAAATTGGTCCCTGGGGCACCACAGACCTCAAAACTGAAAAGTGTTCTGAGCATTATGGTTTTTAATGCATAAGAATGCACCAGGGATCACTGGGTACCAAAACCCAAAAGTCTTATTTTCGCATGAAAATTGCACAATGGGCCAAAAATGCACCACGGCCACCAAAATTGGACCACGTGGTACTCCGCACCTCAAAACTGAAAAGTGCTCCGAGCATTACGATTTTTTATGCGTAAGAATGCACCAGGGATCATGGGGCACCAAAACCCAAAAGTCTTATTTTCGCACGAAAATTGCGCAAATGGCAGGAAATGCACCTCCGGCACTAAAATTGGACCACGGGGCACCACATACATCAAAACTAAAAAGTGCTCTAAGCATTATGGTATTTTATGCATAAGAATGCACCAGGGATCATGGGGCACCAAAATCCAAAAGTCTTATTTTCGCACGAAAATTTCATAATGGGATGAAAATGCATCACGGGCACCAAAATTGGAACACGGGGCACCTTGGACCTCTAAACTTAAAAGTGCTATAAGAATTATGGTTTTTTATGCATAAGAATGCACCAGGGACCACGGAGCACCGAAACCCGAAAGTCAAATTTTCTCACGAAAATTTCACAAATGGCCGAAAATGCACCACCGATACCAAAATTGGACCACGGGAAACCACGGACCTCAAAACTGAAAAGTGCTCCAAGCATTATGCTTTCTTATGCTGAAGAATGCACCAGGGATGACGGGGTACCAAAACCCAAAAGTCTTATTTTGGCAGGAAAATTACATAAATGGCCGAAAATGCATTATTGGCACGAAAATTGGTCCCCGGGGCACCACAGACCTCAAAAATGCAAAGTGTTCTGAGAATTATTGCTTTTTATGAATAAGAATGCACCAGGAATCATGTGGCACCAAAACCCAAAAGTCTTATTTTGGCAAGAAAATTGCACAAATGGCCGAAGATGCATTACCGACACCAAAATTGGTCCCCGGGACACCACAAATCTCAAAACTGAAAAGTGTTCCAAGCATTATGATTTTTTATGCATAAGAATGCACCATGGGTCACGGGGCACCAAAACCCAAAAGTCTTATGTTCGGACGAAAATTTCATAATGGGCAGAAAATGCATCACGGACACCAAAATTGGAACATGTGGCACCTCGGATCTCAAAACTTAAAAGTGCTCCGAGAATTATGGTTTTTTATGCATAAGAATGCACCAGGGATCACGGAGCACCGAAACCCGAAAGTCTAATTTTCGCACGTAAATTTCACAAATGGCCCAAAATGCACCACCGGCACCAAAATGGGACTACGGGGCACCACGGACCTCAAAATTGAAAAGTGCTCCAAGCATTATGGTTTTTTATGTATAAGAAAGCACCAGGGATTACGGGGCACCAAAACCCAAATGTCTTATATTCGCACGAAAATTTCATAATGCGCCGAAAATGCATCACGGGCACCAAAATTGGACCACGGGGCACCACGGACCTTAAAACTGAAAAGTGCTCCAAGCATTATTATTTTTTATGGATAAGAATGCACCAGGGAGGACGGGGCACCAAAACCCAAAAGTCTTATTTTTGCACGAAAATTACACAAATGGGCGAAAATGCATTACCGGCACCAAAATTGGTCCCCGGGGCACCACAGACCTCAAAACTGAAAAGTGTTATGAGCATTATGGTTTTTTATGCATAAGAATGCACCAGGGATCACGGAGCACCAAAACTCAAAATTCTTATTTTCGCACGAAAATTGCACAAATGGCCGAAAATGCATTACCGGCACCAAAATTGGTCCCCGAGGCACCACAGTCCTCAAAACGGATAAGTGTTCTGAGCATTATGGTTTTTATGCATAAGAATGCACCAAGGATTACTGGGCACCAAAACCCAAAAGTCTTGTTTTTGCACAAAAAATGCACAATGGGCCGAAAATGCAGCACGGGCACCAAAATTGGACCACGTGGTACGTCGCACCTCAAAACTGAAAAGTGCTCCAAGCATGATGGTTTTTTAGGTATAAGAATGCACCAGGGATCACGGGGCACAAAAACGCAAAAGTCTAATTTTCGTACTAAAATTTCACAAATGGCAGGAAATGCACCATCGGCACTAAAATTGTACCACGGGGCACCACGGACGTCAAAACTCAAAAGTGTTCCAAGCATTATAATTTTTTATGCATAAGAATGCACTAGGGATCATGGGGCACCAAAACCCAAAAGTCTTATGTTCGGACGAAAATTTCATAATGGGCAGAAAATGCATCACGGACACCAAAATTGGAACATGTGGCACCTCGGATCTCAAAACTTAAAAGTGCTCCGAGAATTATGGTTTTTTATGCATAAGAATGCACCAGGGATCACGGAGCACCGAAACCCGAAAGTCTATTTTTCGCACGTAAATTTCACAAATGGCCCAAAATGCACCACCGGCACCAAAATGGGACTACGGGGCACCACGGACCTCAAAAGTGAAAAGTGCTCCAAGCATTATGGTTTTTTATGCATAAGAAAGCACCAGGGATTACGGGGCACCAAAACCCAAATGTCTTATATTCGCACGAAAATTTCATAATGCGCCGAAAATGCATCACGGGCACCAAAATTGGACCACGGGGCACCACGGACCTTAAAACTGAAAAGTGCTCCAAGCATTATTATTTTTTATGGATAAGATTGCACCATGGAGGACGGGGCACCAAAACCCAAAAGTCTTATTTTTGCACGAAAATTGCACAAATGGCCGAAAATGCATTACCGGCACCAAAATTGGTCCCCGAGGCACCACAGTCCTCAAAACGGATAAGTGTTCTGAGCATTATGGTTTTTTATGCATAAGAATGCACCAAGGATTACTGGACACCAAAACCCAAAAGTCTTATTTTCGCACAAAAAATGCACAATGGGCCGAAAATGCAGCACGGGCACCAAAATTGGACCACGTGGTACGTCGCACCTCAAAACTGAAAAGTGCTCCAAGCATGATGGTTTTTTAGGTATAAGAATGCACCAGGGATCACAGGGCACCAAAACGCAAAAGTCTAATTTTCGCACGAAAATTTCACAAATGGCAGGAAATGCACCATCGGCACTAAAATTGTACCACGGGGCACCACGGACGTCAAAACTCAAAAGTGTTCCAAGCATTATAATTTTTTACGCATAAGAATGCACCAGGGATCATGGGGCAACAAAACCCAAAAGACTTATTTTCACACAAAAATTTCATAATGGGCAGAAAATGCATCATGGACACCAAAATTGGAACATGGGGCACCTTGGATCCCAAAACTTAAAAGTGCTCTAAGCATTATGGTTTTTTATGAATAAGAATGCACCAGGGATCACGGAGCACCGAAACCCGAAAGTCTAATTTTCGCACGTAAATTTCACAAATGGCCCAAAATGCACCACCGGCACCAAAATGGGACTACGGGGCACCACGGACCGCAAAACTGAAAAGTGCTCCAAGCATTATGGTTTTTTATGCATAAGAAAGCACCAGGGATTACGGAGCACCAAAACCCAAATGTCTTATATTCGCACGAAAATTTCATAATGCGCCGAAAATGCATCACGGGCACCAAAATTGGACCACGGGGCACCACGGACCTTAAAACTGAAAAGTGCTCCAAGAATTATTATTTTTTGTGGATAAGAATGCACCAGGGAGGACGGGGCACCAAAACCCAAAAGTCTTATTTTTGCACGAAAATTACACAAATGGGCGAAAATGCATTACCGGCACCAAAATTGGTCCCCGGGGCACCACAGACCTCAAAACTGAAAAGTGTTCTGAGCATTATGATTTTTTATGCATAAGAATGCACCAGGGATCACTGGGCACCAAAACCCAAAAGTCTTATTTTCGCACGAAAATTGCACAAATGGCCAAAAATGCATTACCGGCACCAAAATTAGTCCCCGAGGCACCACAGTCCTCAAAACGGATAAGTGTTCTGAGCATTATGGTTTTTTATGCATAAGAATGCACCAAGGATTACTGGGCACCAAAACCCAAAAGTCTTATTTTCGCACAAAAAATGCACAATGGGCCGAAAATGCAACACGGGCACCAAAATTGGACCACGTGGTACGTCGCACCTCAAAACTGAAAAGTGCTCCAAGCATGATGGTTTGTTAGGTATAAGAATGCACCGTGGATCACGGGGCACCAAAACGCAAAAGTCTAATTTGCGCACGAAAATTTCACAAATGGCAGAAAATGCACCATCAGCACTAAAATTGTACCACGGGGCACCACGGACGTCAAAACTCAAAAGTGTTCCAAGCATTATAATTTTTTATGCATAAGAATGCACCAGGGATCATGGGTCAACAAAATCCAAAAGTCTTATTTTCACACGAAATTTCATAATGGGCCGAAAATGCATCACGGACACCAAAATTGGAACATGGGGCACCTCGGATCTCAAAACTTAAAAGTGCTCCGAGCATTATGGTTTTTTATGCATAAGAAAGCACCAGGGATCACGGAGCACCGAAACCCGAAAGTCTATTTTTCGCACGTAAATTTCACAAATGGCCCAAAATGCACCACCGGCACCAAAATGGGACTACGGGGTACCCCGGACCGCAAAACTGAAAAGTGCTCCAAGCATTATGGTTTTTTATGCATAAGAAAGCACCAGGGATTACGGAGCACCAAAACCCAAATGTCTTATATTCGCACGAAAATTTCATAATGCGCCGAAAATGCATCACGGGCACCAAAATTGGACCACGGGGCACCACGGACCTTAAAACTGAAAAGTGCTCCAAGCATTATTATTTTTTGTGGATAAGAATGCACCAGGGAGGACGGGGCACCAAAACCCAAAAGTCTTATTTTTGCACGAAAATTACACAAATGGGCGAAAATGCATTACCGGCACCAAAATTGGTCCCCGGGGCACCACAGACCTCAAAACTGAAAAGTGTTCTGAGCATTATGATTTTTTATGCATAAGAATGCACCAGGGATCACTGGGCACCAAAACCCAAAAGTCTTATTTTCGCACGAAAATTGCACAAATGGCCGAAAATGCATTACCGGCACCAAAATTGGTCCCCGAGGCACCACAATCCTCAAAACGGATAAGTGTTCTGAGCATTATGGTTTTTTATGCATAAGAATGCACCAAGGATTACTGGGCACCACCCAAAAGTCTTATTTTCACACAAAAAATGCACAATGGGCCGAAAATGCAACACGGGCACCAAAATTGGACCACGTGGTACGTCGCACCTCAAAACTGAAAACTGCTCCAAGCATTATAATTTTTTATGCATAAGAATGCACCAGGGATCATGTGGCACCAAAACCCAAAAGTCTTATGTTCGGACGAAAATTTCATAATGGGCAGAAAATGCATCAAGGACACCAAAATTGGAACATGTGGCACCTCGGATCTCAAAACTTAAAAGTGCTCTGAGCATTATGGTTTTTTATGCATAAGAATGCACCAGGGATCACGGAGCACCGAAACCCGAAAGTCTAATTTTCGCACGTAAATTTCACAAATGGCCCAAAATGCACCACCGGCACCAAAATGGGACTACAGGGCACCACGGACCTCAAAAGTGAAAAGTGCTCCAAGCATTATGGTTTTTTATGCATAAGAAAGCACCAGGGATTACGGGGCACCAAAACCCAAATGTCTTATATTCGCACGAAAATTTCATAATGCGCCGAAAATGCATCACGGGCACCAAAATTGGACCACGGGGCACCACGGACCTTAAAACTTAAAAGTGCTCCAAGCATTATTATTTTTTTATGGATAACAATGCACCAGGGAGGACGGGGCACCAAAACCCAAAAGTCTTATTTTTGCACGAAAATTACACAAATGGGCGAAAATGCATTACCGGCACCAAAATTGGTCCCCGAGGCACCACAGTCCTCAAAACGGATAAGTGTTCTGAGCATTTTGGTTTTTTATGCATAAGAATGCACCAAGGATTACTGGGCACCAAAACCCAAAAGTCTTATTTTCGCACAAAAAATGCCCAATGGGCCGAAAATGCAACACGGGCACCAAAATTGGACCACGTGGTACGTCGCACCTCAAAACTGAAAAGTGCTCCAAGCATGATGGTTTTTTAGGTATAAGAATGCACCATGGATCACGGGGCACCAAAACGCAAAAGTCTAATTTGCGCACGAAAATTTCACAAATGGCAGAAAATGCACCATCAGCACTAAAATTGTACCACGGGGCACCACGGACGTCAAAACTCAAAAGTGTTCCAAGCATTATAATTTTTTATGCATAAGAATGCACCAGGGATCATGGGTCAACAAAATCCAAAGTCTTATTTTCACACGAAATTTCATAATGGGCCGAAAATGCATCACGGACACCAAAATTGGAACATGGGGCACCTCGGATCTCAAAACTTAAAACTGCTCCGAGCATTATGGTTTTTTATGCATAAGAATGCACCAGGGATCACGGAGCACCGAAACCCGAAAGTCTATTTTTCGCACGTAAATTTCACAAATGGCCCAAAATGCACCACCGGCACCAAAATGGGACTACGGGGCACCACGGACCGCAAAACTGAAAAGTGCTCCAAGCATTATGGTTTTTTATGCATAAGAAAGCACCAGGGATTACGGAGCACCAAAACCCAAATGTCTTATATTCGCACGAAAATTTCATAATGCGCCGAAAATGCATCACGGGCACCAAAATTGGACCACGGGGCACCACGGACCTTAAAACTGAAAAGTGCTCCAAGCATTATTATTTTTTGTGGATAACAATGCACCAGGGAGGACGGGGCACCAAAACCCAAAAGTCTTATTTTTGCACGAAAATTACACAAATGGGCGAAAATGCATTACCGGCACCAAAATTGGTCCCCGGGGCACCACAGACCTCAAAACTGAAAAGTGTTCTGAGCATTATGACTTTTTATGCATAAGAATGCACCAGGGATCACTGGGCACCAAAACCCAAAAGTCTTATTTTCGCACGAAAATTGCACAAATGGCCGAAAATGCATTACCGGCACCAAAATTAGTCCCCGAGGCACCACAGTCCTCAAAACGGATAAGTGTTCTGAGCATTATGGTTTTTTATGCATAAGAATGCACCAAGGATTACTGGGCACCAAAACCCAAAAGTCTTATTTTCGCACAAAAAATGCACAATGGGCCGAAAATGCAACACGGGCACCAAAATTGGACCACGTGGTACGTCGCACCTCAAAACTGAAAAGTGCTCCAAGCATGATGGTTTTTTAGGTATAAGAATGCACCATGGATCACGGGGCACCAAAACGCAAAAGTCTAATTTGCGCACGAAAATTTCACAAATGGCAGAAAATGCACCATCAGCACTAAAATTGTACCACGGGGCACCACGGACGTCAAAACTCAAAAGTGTTCCATGCATTATAATTTTTTATGCATAAGAATGCACCAGGGATCATGGGTCAACAAAATCCAAAAGTCTTATTTTCACACGAAATTTCATAATGGGCCGAAAATGCATCACGGACACCAAAATTGGAACATGGGGCACCTCGGATCTCAAAACTTAAAAGTGCTCCGAGCATTATGGTGTTTTATGCATAAGAATGCACCAGGGATCACGGAGCACCGAAACCCGAAAGTCTATTTTTCGCACGTAAATTTCACAAATGGCCCAAAATGCACCACCGGCACCAAAATGGGACTACGGGGCACCACGGACCGCAAAACTGAAAAGTGCTCTAAGCATTATGGTTTTTTATGCATAAGAAAGCACCAGGGATTACGGAGCACCAAAACCCAAATGTCTTATATTCGCACGAAAATTTCATAATGCGCCGAAAATGCATCACGGGCACCAAAATTGGACCACGGGGCACCACGGACCTTAAAACTGAAAAGTGCTCCAAGCATTATTATTTTTTGTGGATAACAATGCACCAGGGAGGACGGGGCACCAAAACCCAAAAGTCTTATTTTTGCACGAAAATTACACAAATGGGCGAAAATGCATTACCGGCACCAAAATTGGTCCCCGGGGCACCACAGACCTCAAAACTGAAAAGTGTTCTGAGCATTATGATTTTTTATGCATAAGAATGCACCAGGGATCACTGGGCACCAAAACCCAAAAGTCTTATTTTCGCACGAAAATTGCACAAATGGCCGAAAATGCATTACCGGCACCAAAATTGGTCCTCGAGGCACCACAGTCCTCAAAACGGATAAGTGTTCTGAGCATTATGGTTTTTTATGCATAAGAATGCACCAAGGATTACTGGGCACCACCCAAAAGTCTTATTTTCGCACAAAAAATGCACAATGGGCCGAAAATGCAACACTGGCACCAAAATTGGACCACGTGGTACGTCGCACCTCAAAACTCAAAAGTGTTCCAAGCATTATAATTTTTTATGCATAAGAATGCACCAGGGATCATGGGTCAACAAAATCCAAAGTCTTATTTTCACACGAAATTTCATAATGGGCCGAAAATGCATCACGGACACCAAAATTGGAACATGGGGCACCTCGGATCTCAAAACTTAAAAGTGCTCCGAGCATTATGGTTTTTTATGCATAAGAATGCACCAGGGATCACGGAGCACCGAAACCCGAAAGTCTAATTTTCGCACGTAAATTTCACAAATGGCCCAAAATGCACCACCGGCACCAAAATGGGACTACAGGGCACCACGGACCTCAAAAGTGAAAAGTGCTCCAAGCATTATGGTTTTTTATGCATAAGAAAGCACCAGGGATTACGGGGCACCAAAACCCAAATGTCTTATATTCGCACGAAAATTTCATAATGCGCCGAAAATGCATCACGGGCACCAAAATTGGACCACGGGGCACCACGGACCTTAAAACTTAAAAGTGCTCCAAGCATTATTATTTTTTTATGGATAAGAATGCACCAGGGAGGACGGGGCACCAAAACCCAAAAGTCTTATTTTTGCACGAAAATTACACAAATGGGCGAAAATGCATTACCGGTACCAAAATTGGTCCCCGGGGCACCACAGACCTCAAAACTGAAAAGTGTTCTGAGCATTATGGTTTTTTATGCATAAGAATGCACCAGGCATCACAGGGCACCAAAACCCAAAAGTCTTATTTTCGCACGAAAATTGCACAAATGGTCGAAAATGCATTACCGGCACCAAAATTGGTCCCCAGGGCACCACAGACCTCAAAACTGAAAAGTGTTCTGAGCATTATGGTTTTTTATGCATAAGAATGCACCAGGGATCACTGGGCACCAAAACCCAAAAGTCTTATTTTCGCACGAAAATTGCACAAATGGCCGAAAATGCATTACCGGCACCAAAATTGGTCCCCGAGGCACCACAGTCCTCAAAACGGATAAGTGTTCTGAGCATTATGGTTTTTTCTGCCTAAGAATGCACCAAGGATTACTGGGCACCAAAACCCAAAAGTCTTATTTTCGCACAAAAAATGCACAATGGGCCGAAAATGCAGCACGGGCACCAAAATTGGACCACGTGGTACGTCGCACCTCAAAACTGAAAAGTGCTCCAAGCATGATGGTTTTTTAGGTATAAGAATGCACCAGGGATCACAGGGCACCAAAACGCAAAAGTCTAATTTTCGCACGAAAATTTCACAAATGGCAGGAAATGCACCATCGGCACTAAAATTGTACCACGGGGCACCACGGACGTCAAAACTCAAAAGTGTTCCAAGCATTATAATTTTTTATGCATAACAATGCACCAGGGATCATGGGGCAACAAAACCCAAAAGACTTATTTTAACACAAAAATTTCATAATGGGCCGAAAATGCATCACGGACACCAAAATTGGAACATGGGGCACCTTGGATCTCAAAACTTAAAAGTGCTCTGAGCATTATGGTTTTTTATGAATAAGAATGCACCAGGGATCACGGAGCACCGAAACCCGAAAGTCTAATTTTCGCACGTAAATTTCTCAAATAGCCCAAAATGCACCACTGGCACCAAATAGGGACTACGGGACACCACGGACCTCAAAACTGAAAAGTGCTCCAAGCATTATGGTTTTTTATGCATAAGAAAGCACCAGAGATTACGGGGCACCAAAACCCAAATGTCTTATATTCGCACAAAAATTTCATAATGCGCCGAAAATGCATCACGGGCACCAAAATTGGACCACGTGGTACGTCGCACCTCAAAACTGAAAAGTGCTCCAAGCATGATGGTTTTTTAGGTATAAGAATGCACCGGGGATCACGGGGCACCAAAACGCAAAAGTCTAATTTTCGCACGAAAATTTCACAAATGGCAGGAAATGTACCATCGGCAGTAAAATTGTACCACGGGGCGTCAAAACTCAGAAGTGTTCCAAGCATTATAATTTTTTATGCATAAGAATGCACCAGGGATCATGGGGCACCAAAACCCAAAAGTCTTATGTTCGGACGAAAATTTCATAATGGGCAGAAAATGCATCACGGACACCAAAATTGGAACATGGGGCACCTCGGATCTCAAAACTTAAAAGTGCTCCGAGCATTATGGTTTTTTATGCATAAGAATGCACCAGGGATCACGGAGCACCGAAACCCGAAAGTCTAATTTTCGCACGTAAATTTCACAAATGGCCCAAAATGCACCACCGGCACCAAAATGGGACTACGGGGCACCACGGACCTCAAAACTGAAAAGTGCTCCAAGCATTATGGTTTTTTTATGCATAAGAAAGCACCAGGGATTACGGGGCACCAAAACCCAAATGTCTTATATTCGCACGAAAATTTCATAATGCTCCGAAAATGCATCACGGGCACCAAAATTGGACCACGGGGCACCACGGACCTTAAAACTTAAAAGTGCTCCAAGCATTATTATTTTTTATGGATAAGAATGCACCAGGGAGGACGGGGCACCAAAACAAAAAAGTCTTATTTTTGCACGAAAATTACACAAATGGGCGAAAATACATTACCGGTACCAAAATTGGTCCCCGGGGCACCACAGACCTCAAAACTGAAAAGTGTTTTGAGCATTATGGTTTTTTATGCATAAGAATGCACCAGGGATCACTGGGCACCAAAACCCAAAAGTCTTATTTTCGCACGAAAATTGCACAAATGGTCGAAAATGCATTACCGGCACCAAAATTGGTCCCCGGGGCACCACACACCTCAAAACTGAAGAGTGTTCTAAGCATTATGATTTTTTATGCATAAGAATGCACCAGGGATCACTGGGCACCAAAACCCAAAAGTCTTATTTTCGCACGAAAATTGCACAAATGGCCTAAAATGCATTACCGGCACCAAAATTGGTCCCCGAGGCACAACAGTCCTCAAAACGGATAAGTGTTCTGAGCATTATGGTTTTTTATGCATAAGAATGCACCAAGGATTACTGGGCACCAAAACCCAAAAGTCTTATTTTCGCACAAAAAATGCACAATGGGCCGAAAATGCAGCACGGGCACCAAAATTGGACCACGTGGTACATCGCACATCAAAACTGAAAAGTGCTCCAAGCATGATGGTTTTTTAGGTATAAGAATGCACCAGGAATCATGGGGCACCAAAACGCAAAAGTCTAATTTTCGCACGAAAATTTCACAAATGGCAGGAAATGCACCATCAGCACTAAAATTGTACCACGGGGCACCACGGACGTAAAAACTCAAAAGTGTTCCAAGCATTATAATTTTTTATGCATAAGAATGCACCAGGGATCATGGGTCAACAAAATCCAAAAGTCTTATTTTCACACGAAATTTCATAATGGGCCGAAAATGCATCACGGACACCAAAATTGGAACATGGGGCACCTCGGATCTCAAAACTTAAAACTGCTCCGAGCATTATGGTTTTTTATGCATAAGAATGCACCAGGGATCACGGAGCACCGATACCCGAAAGTCTAATTTTCGCACGTAAATTTAACAAATGGCCCAAAATGCACCACCGGCACCAAAATGGGACTACGGGGAACCACGGACCGCAAAACTGAAAAGTGCTCCAAGCATTATGGTTTTTTATGCATAAGAAAGCACCAGGGATTACGGAGCACCAAAACCCAAATGTCTTATATTCGCACGAAAATTTCATAATGCGCCGAAAATGCATCACGGGCACCAAAATTGGACCACGGGGCACCACGGACCTTAAAACTGAAAAGTGCTCCAAGCATTATTATTTTTTATGGATAAGAATGCACCAGGGAGGACGGGGCACCAAAACCCAAAAGTCTTATTTTTGCACGAAAATTAAACAAATGGGCGAAATTGCATTACCGGCACCAAAATTGGTCCCCGGGGCACCACAGACCTCAAAACTGAAAAGTGTTATGAGCATTATGGTTTTTTATGCATAAGAATGCACCAGGGATCACTGGGCACCAAAACCCAAAAGTCTTATTTTCGCACGAAAATTGCACAAATGGCCGAAAATGCATTACCGGCACCAAAATTGGTCCCCGAGGCACCACAGTCCTCAAAACGGATAAGTGTTATGAGCATTATGGTTTTTTATGCATAAGAATGCACCAAGGATTACTGGGCACCAAAACCCAAAAGTCATATTTTCGCACAAAAAATGCACAATGGGCCGAAAATGCAACACGGGCACCAAAATTGGACCACGTGGTACGTCGCACCTCAAAACTGAAAAGTGCTCCAAGCATGATGGTTTTTTAGGTATAAGAATGCACCAGGGATCACGGGGCACCAAAACGCAAAAGTCTAATTTTCGCACGAAAATTTCACAAATGGCAGAAAATGCACCATCAGCACTGAAATTGTACCACGGGGCACCACGGACGTCAAAACTCAAAAGTGTTCCAAGCATTATAATTTTGTATGCATAAGAATGCACCAGGGATCATGGGTCAACAAAATCCAAAAGTCTTATTTTCACACGAAATTTCATAATGGGCCGAAAATGCATCACGGACACCAAAATTGGAACATGGGGCACCTCGGATCTCAAAACTTAAAAGTGCTTCGAGCATTATGGTTTTTTATGCATAAGAAAGCACCAGGGATCACGGAGCACCGAAACCCGAAAGTCTAATTTTCGCACGCAAATTTCACAAATGGCCCAAAATGCACCACCAGCACCAAAATGGGACTACCGGACACCACGGACCCCAAAACTAAAAAGTGCTCCAAGCATTATCGTTTTTTATGCATAAGAAAGCACTAGGGATTACGGAGCACCAAAACCCAAATGTCTTATATTCGCACGAAAATTTCATAATGCGCCGAAAATGCACCACCGGCACCAAAATGGGACTACGGGGCACCACGGACCTCAAAACTGAAAAGTGCTCCAAGCATTATGGTTTTTTTATGCATAAGAAAGCACCAGGGATTACGGGGCACCAAAACCCAAATGTCTTATATTCGCACGAAAATTTCATAATGCGCCGAAAATGCATCACGGGCACCAAAATTGGACCACAGGGCACCACAGACCTTAAAACTTAAAAGTGCTCCAAGCATTATTATTTTTTATGGATAAGAATGCACCAGGGAGGACGGGGCACCAAAACAAAAAAGTCTTATTTTTGCACGAAAATTACACAAATGGGCGAAAATGCATTACCGGTACCAAAATTGGTCCCCAGGGCACCACAGACCTCAAAACTGAAAAGTGTTCTGAGCATTATGGTTTTTTATGCATAAGAATGCACCAGGGATCACTGGACACCAAAACCCAAAAGTCTTATTTTCGCACGAAAATTGCACAAATGGTCGAAAATGCATTACCGGCACCAAAATTGGTCCCCGGGGCACCACACACCTCAAAACTGAAGAGTGTTCTAAGCATTATGATTTTTTATGCATAAGAATGCACCAGGGATCACTGGGCACCAAAACCCAAAAGTCTTATTTTCGCACGAAAATTGCACAAATGGCCGAAAATGCATTACCGGCACCAAAATTGGTCCTCGAGGCACCACAGTCCTCAAAACGGATAAGTGTTCTGAGCATTATGGTTTTTTATGCATAAGAATGCACCAAGGATTACTGGGCACCAAAACCCAAAAGTCTTATTTTCGCACAAAAAATGCACAATGGGCCGAAAATGCAGCACGGGCACCAAAATTGGACCACGTGGTACATCGCACATCAAAACTGAAAAGTGCTCCAAGCATGATGGTTTTTTAGGTATAAGAATGCACCAGGGATCACGGGGCACCAAAACGCAAAAGTCTAATTTTCGCACGAAAATTTCACAAATGGCAGGAAATGCACCATCAGCACTAAAATTGTACCACGGGGCACCACAGACGTAAAAACTCAAAAGTGTTCCAAGCATTATAATTTTTTATGCATAAGAATGCACCAGGGATCATGGGTCAACAAAATCCAAAAGTCTTATTTTCACACGAAATTTCATAATGGGCCGAAAATGCATCACGGACACCAAAATTGGAACATGGGGCACCTCGGATCTCAAAACTTAAAAGTGCTCCGAGCATTATGGTTTTTTATGCATAAGAATGCACCAGGGATCACGGAGCACCGAAACCCGAAAGTCTAATTTTCGCACGTAAATTTCACAAATGGCCCAAAATGCACCACCGGCACCAAAATGGGACTACGGGGCACCACGGACCTCAAAACTGAAAAGTGCTCCAAGCATTATGGTTTTTTATGCATAAGAAAGCACCAGGGATTACGGGGCACCAAAACCCAAATGTCTTATATTCGCACGAAAATTTCATAATGCGCCGAAAATGCATCACGGGCACCAAAATTGGACCACGGGGCACCACGGACCTTAAAACTGAAAAGTGCTCCAAGCATTATTATTTTTTATGGATAAGAATGCACCAGGGAGGACGGGGCACCAAAACCCAAAAGTCTTATTTTTGCACGAAAATTACACAAATGGGCGAAAATGCATTATTGGCACAAAAATTTGTCCCTGGGGCACCACAGACCTCAAAACTGAAAAGTGTTCTGAGCATTATGGTTTTTTATGCATAAGAATGCACCAGGGATCACTGGGCACCAAAACCTAAAAGTCTTATTTTCGCACGAAAATTGCACAAATGGCCGAAAATGCATTACCGGCACCAAAATTGGTCCCCGAGGCACCACAGTCCTCAAAACGGATAAGTGTTCTGAGCATTATGGTTTTTTATGAATAAGAATGCACCAAGGATTACTGGGCACCAAAACCCAAAAGTCTTATTTTCGCACAAAAAATGCACAATGGGTCGAAAATGCAGCACGGGCACCAAAATTGGACCACGTGGTACGTCGCACCTCAAAACTGAAAAGTGCTCCAAGCATGATGGTTTTTTAGGAATAAGAATGCACCAGGGATCACGGGGCACCAAAACGCAAAAGTCTAATTTTCGCACGAAAATTTCACAAATGGCAGGAAATGCACCATCGGCACTAAAATTGTACCACGGGGCACCACAGACGTCAAAACTCAAAAGTGTTCCAACCATTATAATTTTTTATGCATAAGAATGCACCAGGGATCATGGGGCAACAAAACCCAAAAGTCTTATTTTCACACGAAAATTTCATAATGGGCCGAAAATGCATCACGGACACCAAAATTGGAACATGGGGCTCCTCGGATCTCAAAACTTAAAAGTGCTCTGAGCATTATGGTTTTTTATGCATAAGAATGCCACAGGGATCACGGAGTACCGAAACCCGAAAGTCTAATTTTCGAACGTAAATTTCACAAATGGCCGAAAATGCACCACCTGCAGCAAAATTGGACTACGGGGCACCACGGACCACAAAACTTAAAAGTGCTCCAAGCATTATGGTTTTTTATGCATAAGAATGCACCAGGGATAACGGGGCACCAAAACCCAAATGTCTTATTTTCGGACGAAAATTTCATAATGGGCCGAAAATGCATCACGGGCACCAAAATTGGACCACGGGGCACCTCGAGCCTCAAAACTTAAGAGTGCTCTGAGCATTATGGTTTTTTTTGCGTAAGAATGCACCATGGATCACGGAGCACCGAAAACCGAAACTCTAAGTTTCGCAGGAAAATTTCACAAATGGCCGAAAATGCACGACCGGCACCAAAATTTGTCCACGGGGCACCACGAACCTCAAAACTGAAAAGTGCTCCAAGCATTATTGTTTTTTATGATTAAGAATGCTCCAGGGATGACGGGGCACCAAAACCCAAAAGTCTTATTTTGGCACGAAAATTACACAAATGGGCAAAAATGCATTATTGGCACGAAAATTTGTCCCCGGGCCACCACAGACCTCAATACTGAAAAGTGTTCCGAGAATTATTGCTTTTTATGCATAAGAATGCACCAGGAATCATGGGGCTCCAAAACCCAAAAGTCTTATTTTGGCGCGAAAATTGCACAAATGGCCAAAAATGCATTATCGGCACCAAAATTGGTCCCCGGGGCACCACAGACCTCAAAACTGAAAAGTGTTCCGAGCATTATAGTTTTTTCTGCATAAGAATGCACCAGGGATCACTGGGCACCAAAACCCAAAAGTCTTATTTTCGCATGAAAATTGCACAAATGGCCGAAAATGCATTACCGACACCAAAATTGGTCCCCCGAGCACCACAGACCTCAAAACTGATAAGTGTTCCGAGCATTATGGTTTTTTATGCATAAGAATTCACCAAGGATTACTGGGCACCAAAACCCAAAAGTCTTATTTTCTCACGAAAAATGCACAATGTGTCGAAAATGCACCCCCGGCACCAAAATTAGACCACGTGGTACGTCGCACCTCAAAACTGAAAAGTGCTCCAGGAATTATGGTTTTTTATGCATAAGAATGCACTAGGGATCCCGGTGCACCAAAACCCAAAAGTCTTATTTTCGCACGAAAATTGCACAAATGGCCGAAAATGCATTGCTGGCACCAAAATTGGTCCTTGGGGCACCACAGACCTCAAAACTGAAAAGTGTTCCGAGCATTATGGTTTTTTATGCATTAGAATGCACCAGGGATCATGGGGCACCAAAACCCAATGGTCTTATTTTCGCACGAAAATTGCACAAATGGTCGAAAATGCATTACCTACACCAAAATTGGTCCCCGGGGCACCACAGACCTCAAAACTAAAAAGTGCTCCAAGCATTATGGTTTTTTATGCATAAGAATTCACCATGGATGACTGGGCACCAAAACCCAAAAGTCTTATTTTCGCATAAAAATTGCACAAATGGCCGGAAATGCACCACCGGCATCAAAATTGGACCACGAGGTACCACGTACCTTAAAACTGAAAAGTGTTCCAAGCATTATGGTTTTTTTATGCATAAGAATGCACCAGGGATCACGGGGCAACAAAACCCAAAAGTCTTATTTTCACATGAAAATATCATAATGGGCCGAAAATGCATCACGAACACCAAAATTGGAACATGGGGCACCTCGGATCTCAAAACTTAAAAGTGCTCCGAGCATTATGGTTTTTTATGCATAAGAATGCACCAGGGATCACGGAGCACCGAAACCCGAAAGTCTAATTTTCGCACGTAAATTTCACAAATGGCCCAAAATGCACCACCGGCACCAAAATGGGACTACGGGGCACCACGGACCTCAAAACTGAAAAGTGCTCCAAGCATTATGGTTTTTTATGCATAAGAAAGCACCAGGGATTACGGGGCACCAAAACCCAAATGTCTTATATTCGCACGAAAATTTCATAATGCGCCGAAAATGCATCACGGGCACCAAAATTGGACCACGGGGCACCACGGACCTTAAAACTGAAAAGTGCTCCAAGCATTATTATTTTTTATGGATAAGAATGCACCAGGGAGGACGGGGCACCAAAACCCAAAAGTCTTATTTTTGCACGAAAATTACACAAATGGGCGAAAATGCATTATTGGCACAAAAATTTGTCCCTGGGGCACCACAGACCTCAAAACTTAAAAGTGTACCAAGAATTATTGCTTTTTATGCATAAGAATGCACCAGGAATCACGAGGCTCCAAAACCCAAAAGTCTTATTTTGGCACGAAAATTGGACAAATGGCCGAAAATGCATTACCGACACCAACATTGGTCACCGGGGCACCATAGACCTCAAAAACTGAAAAGTGCTCCAAGCATTATGGTTTTTTATGCATAAGAATGCACCATGGATCACGGGGCACCAAAACCCAAAAGTCTTATTTGTGCCAGTGGTACATTTTCGGCCTATTATGCAATTTTCGTGCCAAAATAAGACTTTTGGGTTTTGGTGCCCCATGATCCTTGGGGCAACCTTATGCATAAAAAACCATAATGCTCGAAGAACTTTTCGGGTTTGAGGTTCGTGATGCCCCGTGGTCCAATTTTGGTGCCCATGGTGTATTTTCGGCCCATTATGCAATTTTCGTGCCAAAATAAGACTTTTGGATTTTGATGCCCCATGATCCTTGGGGCATCCTTATGCATAAAAAACCATAATGCTTGAAGTACTTATAGGGCTTGAGGTCTGTGATGCCCCATGGTCCAATTTTGGTGCCCATGGTGGCTTTCCGGTACATGGGGCAATTTTCATGCCAAAATTAGACTTTTGGTTTTTGGTGTGCTGGGATTCTTGGGGCATCCTTATGTATAAAAAACCATAATGCTCAGAGAAATTTTAAGTATTGAGGTCCGTGGTGCCCCGTGGTCCAATTTTTGTGACCATGGTGCATTTTTGACACTATTGCAATTTTGTTGCCAAAATAAGACTTTTGGGTTTTGCTGCCTCATGATCCTTGGTGCATTCTTATGCATAAATAACCATAATGCTCGGAGCACTTTTCAGTTTTGAGGTCCATGGTGTCCAGTGGTCCAATTTTGGTGCCCCGTGGTTCATTTTTGGCCCATGGTGCAATTTTCGTGCAAAAATAAGAATTTTTAGTTTTGGTGCCCCGTCATCCCTAGGGAATTCTTATGCATAAAAAACCGTAATCGTCGATGCACATTTCAGTTTTGAGACCCGTGGTACGCCGTGGTCCAATTTTTGTGCCCCTAGTGCATTTTCGCCCAATTGTGCAATTTTCGTGCGAAAATAAGACTTTTGGATTTTGGTGCCCCGTGATCCCTGGTGCATCATTATGCATAAATATTCATAATTCTCGAAGCACTTTTCAGTTTTGAGGTCCGTTGTGCCCCGTGGTCCAATTTTGTTCCCCTGGTACATTTTCGTCCCATTGTGCAATTTTCGTGCGAAAAGAAGACTTTTGGGTTTTGGTGCCCCGTGAAACCTGGTGCATCCTTATGCAAAAAAACCATAATGCTCAGAGCACTTTTCAGTTTTGAGGTTCGTGGAGCACTGTAGGCCAATTTTTGTGCCTGTGGTGCATGTTCGGCCCATGGTGTAATTTTTGTGCGAAAAGAAGACTTTTGGGTTTTGGTGCCCCGTGATCCTTGGGGCATTGTTATGCATAAAAAACCATAATTCTCAAAGTACTTTTAAGTTTTGAGGTTCGTGGTGCCCCGTGGTCCAATTTTGGTGCCCGTGCTGCATTTTCGACCCATTATGCAATTTTCGCGCCAAAATAAGACTTTTGGGTTTTGGTGCCCCATGATCCTAGGGGCATCCTTATGCATAAAAAACCATAATGCTCGAAGCACTTTTTAGGTTTGAGGTCCGTGATGCCCCGTGGTCCAATTTTGGTGCCCGTGGTGCCTTTTCGACAATGGGGCAATTTTCGTGCCAAAATAAGACATTTGGTTTTTGGTGCCCGGTGATCCTTGCTGCATCCTTATGCATAAAAACCATAGTGCTCAGATAACTTTTCAGTATTGAGGTATGTGGTGCCCCGTGGTCTAATTTTGGTGCCCGTGTTGCATTTTCGGCCCATTATGTAATTCTCGTGCCAAAATAAGACTTTTGGATTTTGGTGCCTAATGATCTTAGGGGCATCCTTATGCATAAAAAACCATAATGCTTAAAGCACATTTTAGGTTTGAGGTCCGTGATGCCCCGTGGTCCAATTTTGGCGCCCGTGGTGCCTTTTCAGCACATGGGGCAATTTTTGTGCCAAAATAAGACTTTCGGGTTTTTGTGCCCCATGATCCCTGGTGCATCCTTATGCATAAAAATCCATAATGCTCGGAGCACTTTTCAGTTTTGAGGTCCATCGTGACCCGTGGTCCAATTTTTGTGCCCGTGTTGCATTTTCGCCCAATTGTGCAATTTTCGTGCGAAAAGAAGACTTTTGGGTTTTGGTGCCCCATGATCCTTGGTGGATTCCTATGCATAAAAAACCATAATGCTCAAAGCACTTTTAAGTTTTGAGGTCCGTGGTGTCCAGTGGTCCAATTTTGATGCCCCGTGGGGCATTTTTGGCCAATGGTGCAATTTTCATGCCAAAATAAGACTTTTGGGTTTTTGTGCCCCGTGATCCCTGATGGATTGTTATGCATAAAAAACCATAATGGTCAAAGAACTTTTTAGTTTTGAGGTTCGTCGTGTCCAGTGGTCCAATTTTGATGCCCCGTGGTGCATTTTTTGCCAATGGTGCAATTTTCGTGCCAGAATAAGACTTTTGAGTCTTGGTGCCTCGTGATCCTTGGGGCATTCTTATGCATAAAAAATCATAATGCTCGGAGCACTTTTCTGTTTTGAGGTTCATGGTACCCCGTGGTCCAATTTTTGTGCCGGTGGTTCATTTTCTTCCATTTCTGCAATTTTCGTTCGAAAATAAGCTTTTGGGTTTTGGTGCCCCATGATCCCTGGTGCCTTCTTATACATAAAATACCATAATGCTTGGACCACTTTTTAGTTTTGAGGTCTGTGGTGCCACGTGGTCAAATTTTGGTGCCCGTGGTGCATTTTCGGCACATGGTGCAATTTTCGTGCCAAAATAAAACTTTTGGGTCTTGGTGCCCCGTGATCCTTGGGGCATTCTTATGCATAAAAAATCATAATGCTCGAAGAACTTTTCAGTTTTGAGGTTCGTGGTACCCCGTGGTCCAATTTTGGTGCCGATGGTTCATTTTCTTGCTTTCTGCAATTTTCGTGCGAAAATATGCTTTTGGGTTTTGGTGCCTCGTGATCCCTGGTGCATTCTTATGCATAAAATACCATAATGCTAGGACCACTTTTTAGTTTTGAGGTCTGTGGTGCCCCGTGGTCAAATTTTGGTGCCTGTGGTGCATTTTCGGCACATGGTGCAATTTTCGTGCCAAAATAAGACTTTTGGGTTTTGGAGCCCCGTGATCCTTGGTGCATCCTTATGCATAAAAAACCATAATGCTCTGAGCACTTTTCAGTTTTGAGGTCCGTGGTGCCCGGTGGTCCAATTTTGGTGCCCGTGGTGAATTTTCTGCACATGTTGCAATTTTCGTTCCAAAATACGACTTTTGGGTTTTTGTGCCCCATGATCCTTGGGGCATTCTTATGCATAAAAAACCATAATGGTCGAAGCACTTTTCAGTTTTGAGGTCCGTGGTGCCTGTGGTGGATTTTCCGCACATGGTGCAATTTTCGTGCCAAAATAAGACTTTTGGGTATTGGAGCCCTGTGATGCTTGGTGAATTCTTATGCATCAAATACCATAAAGCTCGGAGCACCTTTTAGTTTTGTGGTCTGTGGTGCCCCGTGGTCCAATTTTGGTGCCTGTGGTGCATTTTCGGCTCATTAAGCAATTTTCCTGCGGAAATAAGACTTTTGGGTTTTGGTGCCCTATGATCCCTGGTGCATCCTTATGCATAAAAATCCATAATGCTTGGAGCACTTTTAAGTTTTGAGGTCCGTGGTGACCCGTGGTCCAATTTTTGTGCCTGTGTTGCATTTTCGCCCCGTTGTGCAATTTTTGTGAGAAAATAAGACTTTTGGATTTTTGTGCCCCGTGATCCTTGGGGCATTCTTATGCATAAAAAATCATAATGCTCGGAGCACTTTTCAGTTTTGAGGTTTGTGGTACCCCGTGGTCCAATTTTGGTGCTGGTGCTTCATTTTCTTCCATTTCTGCAATTTTTGTGCGAAAATAAGCTTTTGGGTTTTGGTGCCCCGTGATCCCTGGTGAATTCTTTTGCAAAAAAAACCATAATGCTTGGAGCACTTTTCAGTTTTGAGGTCCATGGTGCCCCGTGGCCAAATTTTGGTGCCCGTGGCGCATTTTCGGCACATGGTGCAATTTTCATGCCAAAATAAGACTTTTGGGTTTTGGATCCCTATGATCCTTGGTGCATCCTTATGCATAAAAAACCATAATGCTAGCAGCACTTTTCAGTTTTGAGGTCCGTGGTGCCCCGTGGTTCAATTTTGGTGCCGGTGGTGCATTGTCGGCCCATTATGCAATTTTCACTATTTTTTTCACATTTAACACATATACATGTACTACTTTGCTACATATAATGTACATCATCACATCATAAAAGTATTGGGTCTGGCTTTACAAAACTTAAATATATAAATATGTACATACAATACCAAAATAGTCCTCTTGCAGAGAACATTCATCACAACCTAAGTATTTATACATATGTCCTAAGCTGGTCTCCATACTATGTACATATATACTAGAACATATTCAAAAAGAGGGATCTCATCCCATCTTCAAGATCTACATCCGCTTCAGTCATGAGCGGCATGAGAACCTGCAGCATCACCACTATCTGCTCCCATGCCAACCACACGATCATTGCAGTAAAACAACACAAACACAAAAATGCAAGGGTAAGTTTATTTATAAAAAGAAGGATAGGATTTGATCAAAGGAAAATTTAGAATAAATCAACAATAATAATTCAGCTAACATCACACAACAATACATACATCAATCTTATATACAATTTCATTATGCAATGTCGTGCTAACTTGACTCCATGGAGATTTCTACAACTTTTGGTGGGTCCCTGATCAGTGCATTTTCATGCACATTCTTCTACTGTTATTCTTAGGCAATTCCTTAGTTTATTTCATTAGTTTCACCATTTTAGTGTGTTTTCATATTTAAGTTTGTTTCTAGCTTTATTTAATTTTCGTATTTTATTTTCAGCATTAGCAGCTTTCAATGGAAGATTCATAACTGGAGCTACAGGAAACCTCTGTCTGGAATACCACGGCCGTGGTAGCCTAAGCACGGCCGTGCTAAGCCACCACAGCCGTGGTGAAATAACCACGGCCAAGCAGAAATCAGTGAAAGTTTTGCATCAGCGTCAACTTTCCGAGCACAGCCGTGGTTAATTTACCACGACCGTGCTCGGAAAGCACGTTGATTGGACCTCCAGACTATGCAAGGACCACGGCCGTGGTTAATTTACCACGACCGTGCTCGGAAAGCACGTAGATTGGACCTCCAGACTATGCAAGGATCACGGCCGTGGTCATCTGATCAGCACGGCCGTGGTCATCTGCGTCAGTAGTTTAAAATTTTATAAATATAGAACAGAGGGCCGTGTACTGTTCACTCTTATTCACTGTAGACTCTCATTCACTGTTCACGAAATTCTTTTAGAAGGTTTTGAACAATTGTAATGGAGAACTAAGTTCCGAAGAATCGATCTGCTGTAATCGGATTCCACTTTGAGGTTCTGTTATAAATTCCATATCAATCTGTTTCCTTTGATTTATTCCAATAATCTCAATTGATTGCTTAATTTGATTGTTGTTATAGGATATAATTCTTAAATTCGATTGGTTGTGTGATCTTGAATCAATTTCGCGTTAACGTAGCTTTTGCATTATCGCGTTTGATCATAATTCCGTTTGCTTAATCCAGAATTCAGGAACATACGCCGTATAATTTCTATTGCGCTTGTCAGTAGTTATTATAGTCGAATAGGATCTAATCCGTTTAGGGAATTGGAATTTATAGGGATCAATGATAAGTTGGAAGTCGATACAGTAGGTTGATTCGCTTTAGCTTACTTGATAATCACAATTTATTTTAATCCCTTTTTCTTGATATCATAATCAAACCCCCCCATTAATCGTTACTGTATTGATCGATAATAATACAAGAATCCTTGAGAACGATACTCGAGTTGTCGTTGCCGTAACTATACTTTCAAAATCACTCGTTTTTGATCCGTGCGCGACAGCGGATCAGTCCCCATAGGCCCCATCCCCTACCATGGTCCCACCTCTGACCATTCAGGGAGTCCCTTGCGCTGATCCTGTGGAGGAAGTGTGGATTTAATCGAATATAGACAAGTGTGGGTATTGGCTTACCTCTGTAAGGTTTGCAAAACCTTCCATCTATAGGAATTCACCCACTTGTCTATTCTATAGGCCCCCCGTTAGCTACCATGAAAACCTCCGGCACTAGGTTGAGAGCCTACCTGGCACCCTCAACTTACGTGCCTACCCATATGCAATGTCATGTAACAAGCCAAACAACTTTGATTGCCACAAGTTCCCTCTATGTTATAAATTCACCATTTTTCTCAAATTATGCTTATGAACCCATCCAGCAGTTCAATAAGCTCAAGTAAGATATTCTCACACTCTGAATCCTTACTTACAACACAGCACTAACTTTAACAAAAGGTGAATTTCCAACATAGTTCTAGAACCAAAGTGGTGACCTACCCAACATCCTCATTCAAAACATGATTACAAGATCCATCCTACAGTCAAAAGACTGTATCACAGAAAACATATTTCAAATATTAAATACTCAAGATTCACATCTCAACAAACAAATATCACCATTCCAATAATTCTATCATATTAACCAAATTGACCAAATAAGGTCGATTTCTCTTTGGCAGTACTGAATGTGAGCTCTCACTGATTGTAGCAAATGATCTCGGAATTAAAAAAATTTTATATGGAATTAAATATCTTGAGTCCTATTTTTCAAAATGGTATCCCAATTGTAAAATCAACAACTAGAAAATTTTTATAAAATTTTCTAAGTCAGCAGCCCTGGATTTTGAGTGCTCACTGAACATAGCTCAAAGAAATGTAAAATTCTCCTACTTCCCAAATTCTTTTTGAAATGAAATTTTTACAGTAGAAAGGTAACATCTTTATCTTTCTAAAAAGGTAACCCTTGCCCCCAAATTATTTCCCTACTGTTCCCAGTAAATTTATTTCTATCAGCCTAAGCTTCAGACTCAAAACAGAGCTCAAAACCCTTGCCCTGTTTCTTTTTAGAAGGTTAATTTAGAAATTTGACATGATAATTTTTGTAATTTATATGGTTAAAAATATTGTTTTATCTAGTTTCTAATGGTACAAAAACGAAAAATAAACATTAATCACACAAGTGGAAATTTGAGAAAAACCGAGACATGTTCCAGGGAAACTCGAAAACAGAAAAACCATTTTGGGAGTCATGGATGAACCCAGAGATGAAGTTTTCTCTCCAAGTCGTAAATGAAAGTTTCTCCATTTTGTGTCTATTTTCATTCAAAACAAATTTCGTTAAAAACTAACGGTTAGATCTTCCAAAAATCACAAAATCGTGGGGGCAGTACAGAGCTTGACGAACCAAACAGCCACTGCCACTTTGTTTTGTGGTTTGATTTTCACATGCAAAGCTTATCAAATAATTTCAAGAAAATTTGGGCATGGTCTCCTTTGTTTTATAAGCCTTCCCAATCAATTTCAAAGATTGAAAACAATCCAAGAACAGTACATGCAAATCTCACACAGCCACTGCCAAAGGGTTTCAACCCATTTCATCAACTTTTCACATTCAAGCATTCAAACAAAACACATACAACAGTCCAGATGAGGGGCATTCATGCTGTGTGGTTGAGCCCCCTAACTCTCAACCACACTTAAATTGAAAATAGATAAGCTCCCCTTACCTTTGGGTTTAGTTCCAGCAGAGAGAGAGAGAAAAAAAAGGGATGAAGAAGAAAAGGAAACTAGGTTGGGATGGTGAAGAGATGATGCTTTGTCTTGCATACAAAGCTTAAAGCAACCAACAACAATGGCTTCTATTGCCTTTTGAGTGCCACGGCCAAGCTTGGAAGGAGGAGAGAGAAGAGAGCTTCGGGAGAAAGGAGGAAGAAATGAAGAAAATCGGAGAATGGAGGCTTGCACGTTCAAATTGGGGTTTTAATTAAGATTTTTACTTTTCGCACCTATACTTCCTCTAAGAACATCCCCCTTCTCTTATTTTTTTTTATTTTTTCCTACAACTTACGGAACTCGCGTAAAAGTCCCAAAAAAATTCACAATAACACTATGGCACATAACAAAACATAGAACTTAAGTTAATTATTATATCAATCAGCAACATTTAAATTTAGTTTGCTCTTTCATTATTAATCAAACACTTAATCATATAATTAAGAAAATCACAACGTTACATGCCCCGTGGTCCAATTTTGGTGCCCGTGGTGCATTTTCGGCACCTGGTGCAATTGTCGTGCCAAAATAAGACTTTTGGGTTTTGGTGCCCCGTGATCCCTGGTGCATCCTTATGCATAAAAAATCATAATGCTCGGAGCACTTTTTAGTTTTGAGGTCCGTGGTGTCCCGTGGTCCAATTTTGGTGCCCGTGGTGCATTCTCTACCCATATGCAATTTCCGTGCCAGAATAAGACTTTTGGGTTTTGGTGCCCCATGATCCTTGCGGCATCCTTATGCATAAAAAAACCATAATGCTCGAAGCTCTTTATAGGTTTGAGGTCTGTGATGCCTTATGGTCCAATTTTGGTGCCCGTGGTGCATTTTCAGCACATGGGGCAATTTTCGTGCCAAAATAAGACTTTTGATTTTTGGTGCCCTGTGATCCTTGGCGCCTCCTTATGCATAAAAATCCATAATGCTCGGAGAACTTTTCAGTATTGAGGTCCATGGTGCCCCGTGATCCAATTTTGGTGCCCGTGGAGCATTTTCGGCACTGGTGCAATTTTCTTGCCAAAATAAGACTTTTGGGTTTTGGTTCCTAGTGATCCCTGGTGCATTCTTATGCATAAAAAACCATAATGCTCAGAGAACTTTTCAGTTTTGAGGTCCGTGGTGTCCAGTGGTCCAATTTTGGTACCCTGTGGTGCAATTTTGGCCCATGGTGCAATTTTCGTGCCAAAATAAGACTTTTGGGTTTTGGGGCCCAGTGATCCCTGGGCATTGTTATGCATAAAAAAAAATAATGGTCGATGCACTTTTCAGTTTTGAGGTCCGTGGTGCCATGTGGTCCAATTTTGGTGCCTGTGGTGGATTTTTCGCACATGTTGCAATTTTCACGCCAAAATAAGACTTTCGGGTTTTGGAGCCCCGTGATCCTTGGTTCATCCTTAAGCATCAAAATCCATAATGCTTTGAGCACTTTTCAGTTTTGAGGTCCGTGGTTCCCCGTGGTCCAATTTTGGTGCCCGTGCACCACTGGAAGCAAAATTTGACCACTGGACACCACGGACCTCAAAATTGAAAAGTGCTCCGAGTATTATGGTTTTTTATGTATAAGAATGCACCAGGGATGACGGGGCCACAAAACCTAAAAGTCTTATTTTCGCACGAAAATTGCACAATGGGCCGAAATGCACCACGGGAACCAAAATTGGACCGCGGGACACCTCGGACCTCAAAACTGAAAAGTTCTCCTAGCATTATGGTTTTTTATGCATAAGAATGCACCAGGGAGCACGATACAGCAAAACCCAAAAGTCTTATTTTCGCACAAAATTGCAACATGTACCGAAAAAGCACCACGGGCAGCAAAATATGACCACTTGACGCCACGAACCTCAAAACTGAAAAGTGCTCCGAGTATCATGGATTTTTATGCATAAGAATGCACCAGGGATCACGGGGCACCAAAACCCAAAAGTCTATTTTCGCACGAAAATTACACAATGGGCCGAAATGCACCACGGGCACCAAAATTGGACCACTGGACACGACAGACCTCAAAAGTAAAAAGTTCTCTGATTATTATGGTTTTTTATGCATAAGGATGCACCAAGGATCACGGGGCTCCAAAACCTAAAAGTCTTATTTTGGTACGAAAATTGCATTATACGACGAAAATGCACCACGGGCACCAAATTTTGACCATTGGGCACCATGGACCTCAAAACTTAAAATTGCTCCGAGCATTATGGTTTTTTATGCATAAGAATGCACCAGAGATCACGGGGCACCAAAACCCAAAGGTCTTATTTTCGCACAAAAATTGCATAAAGGGGAGAAAATGCACGACGGGTACAAAAATTGGACCACGGGGCACCACGAACCTCAAAACTAAAAAGTGCTCCAAGATTATGGATTTTTATGCATAAGGATGCACAAGGGATCACGGGGCACCAAAACCTAAAAGTCTTATTTTGGTACGAAATTTGCACCATGTGGCGAAAATTCACCACCTTACCAAAATTGGACTACGGGGCACCAAAACCCAAAAGTCTTATTTTTGCACGAAAATTGCATAATGAGTCGAAAATGTACCACGGGCACCAAAATTGGACCACGGGGCCCCACGGACATCAAAACTGAAAAGTGCTCAGAGCATTATGGTTTGTTATGCATAAGGGTGCAACAGGGATCACGGGGCACCAAAACCCAAAAGTCTTATTTTGGCACGAAAATTGCACCATGTGCCGAAAATTCACCACAGGCACCAAAATTGGACCACGGGACACCATTGACCTCCAAATTGAAAAGTGTTTCGAGCATTATGGTTTTTTATGCATAAGAATCCACTAGGAAACACAGGGCACCAAAACCCAAAAGTCTTATTTTCGCACGAAAATTGCACAATGGGGCGAAAATTTACCACGGGCACAAAAATTCAACCACGGGGCACCACGGACCTCAAAACGGAAAAGTGCTCCGAGCATTACTGATTGTTATGCATAAGGATGCACCAGGGATCACGGGGCACCAAATCCTAAAAGACTTATTTTGTCACGAAATTTGCACCATGTGCCAAAAATTCACCACGGTCACCTAAATAAGACCTAGGGGCACCACGGACCTCCAAACTGGAAAGTGCTCCGAGTATTATGGTTTTTTATGCACAAGGATGCACCATGTATCATGGGGCACCAAAACCCAAAAGTCTTATTTTCACAAGAAAATTGCATCATGTGCATTGCACCATGGGCACCAAAATTTGACCACTAGACACCACGGACGTCAAAACTGAAAAGTACTCCGAGCACTATGGTGTTTTATGTATAAGAATGCACCAAGGATCATGGTGTACCAAAACCCAAAAGTCTTATTTTGGCACGAAAAATGGACCACAGGCCGAAAATCCCCCACGGGCACAAAAGTTGGACCACGGGGCACCTTGGACCTCAAACCTGAAAAGTGCTCCGAGCATTACGGTTTTTTTATGCATAAGAATGCACTAGGGATCACAGGGCACCAAAACCCAAAAGTCTTTTTTTCGCACGAAAATTGCACAAATGGCCGAAAATGCACCACAGGCACCAAAATTGGACCACGGGGCACCTCGGACCTCAAACCTGAAAAGTTCTCCGAGCATTACGGTTTTTTATGCATTAGAATGCAGCAGGACTCACGGGGCACCAAAACCAAAAAGTCTTATTTTCGTACGAAAGTTGCACAAATGGCCGAAATTGCACCACCGGCACCAAAATTGGACCACGGGACACCACGGACCTCAAAACTGAAAAGTTCTCCAAGCATTTTGGTTTTTAATGCATAAGAATGCCCAAACGATGCCGGGGCACCAAAGCCCAAAAGTCTTATTTTGGGACGAATTGCACCGTGGGCCAAAATTGGACCACTGGATACCACGGACCCCAAAACTGAAAACTACTCCGAGCATTATGGTTTTTTATGTATAAGAATGCACCAGGGATCACGGGGCACCAAAATCCAAAAGTCTTATTTTTGCACAAAAATTGCACAATGGGCCAAAAATGCACCACGGGCACCAAAATTGGACCACGGGGCACCACGAACCTCAAAACATAAAAGTGCTCCCAGTATTATGGTTTTTTATGCATAAGAATGCACCAGGGATCACGGGGCAACAAAACCCAAAAGTATTGTTTTCTCTCGAAAATTTCACAAATGGCCGAAAATGCATGACTGGCACCAAAATTGGACCATGGGGCACCACAGACCTCAAAACTGAAAAGTGCTCCAAGCATTATGGTTTTTTATGCATAAGAATTCCCTAGGGATCATGGGGCACCAAAACCCAAAAGTCTTATTTTTCGCACGAAAATTGCACAATGGGCCGAAAATGCACCATGGGGCACCACGGACCTCAAAACTGAAAACTGCTCCTAGCATTATGGATTTTTATTCATAAGGATTCCCCAGGGATCATGGGAACCAAAACCCAAAAGTCTTATTTTGGCACGAAAATTGCACCATGGGCCAAAAATGCACCACGAGGCACCAAAATTGGACAACTTGACACCACGGACCTCAAAATTGAAAAGTTCTCCGAGCATTATGGTTTTTTATGCATAAGAAAGCACTAGGGATCACGTGGCACCAAGACCCAAAGTCTTATTTTGGCACGAAAATTGCACCAGTGTAGAAAATGTACCACGAGCACCAAAGTTGGACCACGGGGCACCACGTACCTTAATACTGAAAAGTTCTCCAAGCATTATGGTTTTTTATGCATAAGGATGAACCAAGGATCACAGGGCACCAAAACCAAAAGTCTTATGTTAGCACGAAGATTTCCCCATGTGCCAAAAAGGCACCACGGGCACCAAGATTGGACCACGGGGCATCACGGACCTTATATCTAAAAAGTGCTTCGAGCATTATGGTTTCTTTATGCATAAGGGTGCCCCAAGGATCATGGGGTACCAAAACCCAAAAGTCTTATTTTGGCATGAAAATTGCATAATGGGCCAAAAATGCACCACGGGCTCCAAAATTGGACCACGAGACACCACAGACCTCAAAACTAAAAAGTGCTCCGATCATTATGGTTTTTTATGCATAAGGATGCACCAAGGATCACGGGGGACCAAAACCCAAAAGTCTTATTTTGGCACGAAAATTGCACCAGTTGCCGAAAATGCATCACCGGCACCAAAATTGGACCACGGGGCATGTAACGTTGTGGTTTTCTTAATTATATGATTAAGTGTTTGATTAATAATGAAAGAGCAAACTAAATTTAAATGTTGCTGATCGATATAATAATTAACTTAAGTTCTACGTTTTGTTATGTGCCATAGTGTTACTGTGAAATTTTTGGGACTTTTACGCAAGTTCCATAAGTTGTAGGAAAAAAAATAATAAGAGAAGGGGGTGTTCTTAGAGGAAGTATAGGTGCAAAAAGTAAAAATCTTAATTAAAACCCCAATTTGAACGTGCAAGCTTCCATTCTCCGATTTTCTTCATTTCTTCCTCCTTTCTCCCGAAGCTCTCTTTTCTCTCCTCCTTCCAAGCTTGGCCGTGGCACTCAAAAGGCAATAGAAGCCATTGTTGTTGGTTGCTTTAAGCTTTGTATGCAAGCCAAAGCATCATCTCTTCACCATCCCAACCAAGTTTCCTTTTCTTCTTCATCCCTTTTTTTTCTCTCTCTCTTTGCTGGAACTAAACCCAAAGGTAAGGGGAGCTTATCTATTTTCAGTTTAAGTGTGGTTGAGAGTTAGGGGGCTCAACCACACAGCATGAATGCCCCTCATCTGGACTATTGTGTGTGATTTGTTTGAATGCTTGAATGTGAAAAGTTGATGAAATGGGTTGAAACCCTTTGGCAGTGGCTGTGTGAGATTTGCATGTACTGTCCTTGGATTGTTTTCAATCTTTGAAATTGATTGGGAAGGCTTCTAAAACAAAGGAGACCATTCCCAAATTTTCTTCAAATTATTTGATAAGCTTTGCATGTGAAAATCAAACCACAAAACAAAGTGGCAGTGGCTGTTTGGTTAGTCCAGCACTGTACAGCCCCCACGATTTTGTAATTTTTGGAAGATCTAACAGTTGGTTTTTCACGAAATTTGTTTTGAATGAAAATAGACACAAAATGGAGAAACTTTCATTTTTACGACTTGGAGAGAAAACCTCATCTCTGGGTTCATCCATGACTCCCAAAATGGTTGTTCTGTTTTCGAGTTTCCCGGGAACATGTCTCAGTTTTTCTCAAATTCCCACTTGTGTGATTGATGTTTCTTTTTCATTTTTTGTACCATTAAAAACTAGATAAAACATTATTTTTAACCATATAAATTACAAAAATTATCATGTCCAATTTCTAAATTAACCATCTAAAAGAAACAGGGCAAGGGTTTTGAGCTCTGTTTTGAGTTTGAAGCTTAGGCTGTTAGAAATAAATTTACTGGGAACAGTAGGGAAAGAATTTTGGGGAAAGGGTTACCTTTTTAGAAAGATAAAGATGTTACCTTTCTACTTTAAAAATTTCATTTCAAAACGAATTTGGGAAGTGGGAGAATTTTACATTTCTTTGAGCTATGTTCAGTGAGCACTCAAAATCCAGGGCTGCTGACTTAGAAAATTTTATAAAAATTTTCTAGTTGTTGTTTTTTCAATTGGGATACCAATTGGAAAAATAGGACTCAAGAGATTTAATTCCATATAAAAAAAATTTAATTCCGAGGTCATTTGCAACAATTAGTGAGAGCTCACATTCAGTACTGCCAAAGAGAAATCGACCTTATTTGGTCAATTTGGTTAATATGATATTGGAATGGTGATGTTTGTTTATTGAGATGTGAATCTTGAGTATTTAATATTTGAAATATGTTTTGTGTGATACAGTCTTTTGACTGTAGGATGGATCTTGTAATCATGTTTTGAATGAGGATGTTGGGTAGGTCACCACTTTGGTTCTATAACTATGTTGGAAATTCACCTTTTGTTAAAGTTAGTGCTATGTTGTAAGTAAGGATTCAGAGTGTGAGAATATCTTACTTGAGCTTATTGAACTGCTGGATGGGTTCATAAGCATAATTTGAGAAAAATGGTGAATTTATAACATAGAGGGAACTTGTGGCAATCAAAGTTGTTTGTCTTGTTACATGACATTGCATATGGGTAGGCACATAAGTTGAGGGTGCTAGGTAGGCTCTCAACCTAGTGCCGGAGGTTTTCGTGGTGGCTAACAGTGGGCCTATAGAATAGACAAGTGGGCGAATTCCTATAGATGGAAGGTTTTGCAAACCTTACAGAGGTAAGCCAATACCCATACTTGTCTATATTCGATTAAATCCACACTTCCTCCACAGGGTCAGCACAAGGGACTCCCTGAATGGTCAGAGGTGGGACTATGGTACGGGATGGGGGCCTATGGGGACCCCCCAAAAGTTGTAGAAATCTCCATGGAGTCGAGTTAGCACGACATTGCATAATGAAATTGTATATAAGATTGATGTATGTATTGTTGTGTGATGTTAACTGAATTATTATTGTTGATTTATTCTAAATTTTCCTTTGATCAAATCCTATCCTTCTTTTTATAAATAAGCTTACCCTTGCATTTTTGTGTTTGTGTTGTTTTACTGCAATGATCGTGTGGTTGGCACGGGAGCAGATAGTGGTGATGTTACAGGTTCTTAGGCCGCTCATGACTGAAGCAGATGTAGATCTTGAAGATGGGATGAGATCCCTCTTTTTGAATATGTTCTAGTATATATGTACATAGTATGGGGACCAGCTTAGGACATATGTATAAATACTTAGGTTGTGATGAATGTTCTCTACAAGAGGACTATTTTGGTATTGTATGTACATATTTATATATTTCAGTTTTGTAAAGCCAGACCTAATACTTTTATGATGTGATGATGTACATTATATGTAGGAAAGTAGAACATATATATGTGTTAAATGTGAAAAAAATAGTGAAAAAATTTCTATGTAGTTTCATATGATAATATTTAACAAAATATTTTAGTATAACAAAAATGTAACGAAGATGGGTCGTTACAGGGCACCACGAACCTCAAAACTGAAAAGTGCTCTGAGCATTATGGTTTTTTATGCATAACAATGCCCCAGGGATCATGGGGCACCAAAAGCCAAAACACTCGTTTTGGCACGAAAATTGCACCATGGGCCAACAACGCACCACGGGGCACCAAAATTGGACCACTGGACACCACGAACATCAAAACTGAAAAGTGCTCCAAGCATTATGATTTTTTATGCATAAGAATGCACCAGGGATTACGGGGCACCAAAACCCAAAAGTCTTATTTTGGCACGAAAATTGCACCATGGGCCAAACACGCACCACAGTCACAAAAATTTGACAACGAGGCACCACGGACCTCAAAATTGAAAAGTGCTCTAAGTATTATGGTTTTTTATGCATAAGGATGCACTAGGGATCACGGGGCACCAAAACCCAAAAGTCTTATTTTGGCACGGGAATTGCACCATGTGCCGAAAATGCACCACAGGCACCAAAATTAGACCACGGGGCACCATGGACCTCAAAACTGAAAAGTGTCCGAGCATTATTGTTTTTTATGCATAACAATACCCAAGGGATCACGGGGCACCTTAACCCAAAAGTCTTATTTTCGCACGAAAATTGCATAATGGGCCAAAAATGCACCACGGGAACCAAAATTGGACCACGGGGCACAACGGACCTCAAAACTGAAAAGTGCTTAGAGCATTATGGTTTTTTATGCATAAGGGTGCACCAGGGATCATGGGACACCAAAACCCAAAAGTCTTATTTTGACACGAAAATTGCACCATGTGCCGAAAATTCACCATGGGCACCAAAATTGGACCATCGGGCACCATGGACCTCATAACTGAAAAGTGTCTGAGCATTATTGTGTTTTATGCATAAGAATCCACCAGGGATCATGGGGCACCAAAACCCAAAAGTCTTATTTTGACACGAAAATTGCATAATGGGCCGACAATGCACCACGGGCACCAAAATTGAACCACGGGGCACTACGAACCTCAAAACTGAAAAAAGCTCCAAGCCTTATGGTTTTTTATGCATAAGAATCCACCAGGAATCACGGGGTACCAAAACCAAAAAGTCTTATTTTCGCACGAAAATTGCACAATAGGCCAAAAATGCACCACGGAGAACAAAAATTGGACCATTGGACACCATGGACCTCAAAACTTAAAAGTGCTCTAAGAATTATGATTTTTATGCATAAGAATGCATCAAGGATCACGGGACACCAAAACTCAAAAGTCTTATTTTCACATGAACATTGCACAAATGGCCGAAAATTCACCACTAGCACCAAAATTGGACCACGGGGCACCACGAGCCTCAAAACTGTAAAGTGCTCCGAGCATTATGGTATTTTATGCATAGGAATGCACCAGGGATCACGGGGCACCAAAATCCAAAAGTCTTATTTTAGCAAGAAAAGTGCACCAGTGTAAAAAATGCACCACGGGCACCAAAACTGGACCACGGGGCACCACAGACCTCAATATTGAAAAGATCTCCAAGCATTATGGATTTTTATACATAAGGATGCACCAAGGATCACAGGGCACCAAAAACCAAAAGTCTTATTTTGGCATGAAAATTGCCCCATGTGCCGAAAAGGCACCACGGGCACCAAAATTGTACCACAGGGCATCACGGACCTCAAACCCAACAAGTACTTCGAGCATTGTGGTTTTTTATGCATAAGGATGCCCCAAGGATCATGGGGCACCAAAACCCAAAAGTCTTATTTTGGCACGAAAATTGTATAATGGGCCGAAAATGCACCACAGACACCAAAAATGAACCACGGGGCACCACGGACCTCAAAACTGAAAAGTGCTCTGAGCATTATGGTTTTTTATGCATAAGGATGCACCAAGGATCATGAGGCACCAAAACACAAAAGTCTTATTTTGGCACGAAAATTGCACCACGTGCCGAAAATGCAACATGGGCACCACGAACCTGAAAACTCAAAATTGTTCCAAGCATTATGGTTTTTTATGCATAAGAATGCCCCAGGCATCACGGGGCACCACAACCCAAAAGTCTTATTTTGGCATGAAAATTGCACCATGGGCCAAAAATGCACCACGGGAACCAAAATTGGACCACGGGGCATCACGGACCTCAAACCTAAAAAGTGCTTCAAGCATTATGGTTTTTTATGAATAAGGATGTCGTAAGGATCATGGGGCACCAAAACCCAATAGTCTTATTTGGGCACGAAAATTGCACCATGGGCCGAACATGCACCACGGTCACAAAAATTGACCACGGGGCACCACGAACCTCAAAACTGAAAAGTGCTCTTAGCATTATGGATTTTTATGCAAAGGATGCACCAGGGATCATGGAGCACCAAAACCCAAAAGTGTTTTGTTGCGACGAAAATTGCACAATGGGCCGAAAATGCCCCACGGGTAACAAAATTGGACCACGGGACAGCACGGACCCGAAAACTGAAAAGTGCTCCAAGCCTTATGGTTTTTTATGCATAAGAATCCCCCAGGAATCACGGGCACCAAAACCCAAAAGTCATATTTTCGCACGAAAATTGCACAATGGGCAAAAATGCACCACGTGGCACAACAATTGAACCACTGGACACCACGGACCTCAAAACTGAAATGTGCTCCGAGCATTATGGTTCTTTATGCATAAGAATGCAACAGGGATCATGGGGCACCAAAAATGCCCAATGCGCCAAAAATGCACCACGGGGCACAAAAATTGGACCATGTCCTAAAATACTCCACGGGCACCAAAATTGGACCACGGGGCACCCCATACCTCAACACTGAAAAGTGCTCCGAGCATTATGGATTTTTATGCATAAGCATGCACCAGGGATCACGGGGCACGAAAACCCAAAAGTCTTATTTTCGAACGAAAATTGCATAATGGGCCGAAAATGCACCACTGGCACCAAAATTGGACCACGGGGCTCCTCGGACCACAAAATTTAAAAGTGCTCCAAGCATTATGGTTTTTTATGTATAAGAATGCACCAGGGATCGCATGGCACCAAAACCCAAAAGTCTTATTTTCTCACGAAAATTGCACAACGGGCCGAAAATGCACCACGGGCACCCAAATTGGACCACAGGTTACCTCGGATCTCAAAAATTAAACCAAGCATTATGGTTTTTTATGCATAAGAATGCACCGGGGATCACGGGGCACCAAAACTCAAAAGTCTTATTTTGGCAAGAAAAGAGCACCAGTGTCGAAAATGCACCACAGGCACCAAAATTGGACCACGGGGCACCAAGGACCTCAATATTGAAAAGTTCTCCAAGGATTATGGATTTTAATCATAAGCATGCACCAAGGATCACAGGGCACCAAAAACCAAAAGTCTTATTTTGGCACGAAAATTGCACTAGGTGCCGAAAATGCAACACGGGCACCAAAATTGGACAACGGGACACCACGAATCACAAAACTCAAAATTGTTTCTAGCATTATGGTTTTTAATGCATAAGAATGCCGCAGGCATCACGGGGCATCAAAATCCAAAAGTCTTATTTTGGCACAAAAATTGCACCATGGGCGACCAAAGTTGGACCACTAGACACCACGGACCTCAAAACTGAAAAGTGTTCCGAGCATTATGGTTTTTTATGCATAAGAATGCACCAGGGATCACGGGGAATCAAAACCCAAGAGTGTTATTTTTGCATGAAAATTGGACAATGGGCCGAAAATGCACCATGGGCACCAAAATTGGACCATGGGGCACCACGGACCTCAAAACTGAAAAGTGCTCTAAGTATTATGGTTTTTTATGCATAAGGATGCACTAGGGATCACGGGGCACCAAAACCCAAAAGTCTTATTTTGGCACGGGAATTGCACCATGTGCCGAAAATGCACCACGGGCACCAAAATTAGACCACGGGGCACCATGGACCTGAAAACTGAAAAGTGTCAGAGCATTATTGTTATTTATGCATAACAATACCCCAAGGATCACGGGGCACCTTAACCCAAAAGTCTTATTTTCGCACTAAAATTGCATAATGGGCCAAAAATGCACCACGGGAACCAAAATTGGACCACGGGGCACAACGGACCTCAAAACTGAAAAGTGCTTAGAGCATTATGGTTTTTTATGCATAAGGGTGCACTAGGGATCATGGGACACCAAAACCCAAAAGTCTTATTTTGACACGAAAATTGCACCATGTGCCGAAAATTCACCATGGGCACCAAAATTGGACCACCGGGCACCATGGACCTCATAACTGAAAAGTGTCTGAGCATTATTGTGTTTTATGCATAAGAATCCACCAGGGATCATGGGGCACCAAAACCCAAAAGTCTTATTTTGACACGAAAATTGCATAATGGGCCGACAATGCACCACGGGCACCAAAATTGAACCACGGGGCACCACGGACCTCAAAACTAAAACGTGCTGCTAGCATTATGGTTTTTTATGCATAAGGATGCACCAAGGATCACGGGGCTCCAAAACCCAAAAGTCTTATTTTGGCAGAAAAATTGCACCATGTGCCGAAAATGCACCACGGGCACCAAAATTTGACCACGGGGTACCACGAACCTCAAAACTGAAAAGTACTCCGAGCATTATGATTTTTTATGCATAAGAATGCCCCAAGGATCACAGGGCACCAAGACCCAAAAGTCTTATTTTGGCACGAAAATTGCACAATGGGCCGAAAATGCCCCACGAATAACAAAATTGCACCACGGGGCAGTACGAACCTCAAAACTGAAAAAAGCTCCAAGCCTTATGGTTTTTTATGCATAAGAATCCACCAGGAATCACAGGGTACCTAAACCAAAAAGTCTTATTTTCACACGAAAATTGCACAATAGGCCAAAAATGCACCACGGAGAACAAAAATTGGACCATTGGACACCATGGACCTCAAAACTTAAAAGTGCTCTAAGAATTATGGTTTTTTATGCATAAGTATGCATCAGGGATCACGGGGCACCAAAACCCAAAAGTCTTATTTTCACATGAACATTGCACAAATGGCCGAAAATTCACCACTAGCACCAAAATTGGACCACGGGGCACCACGAGCCTCAAAACTGTAAAGTGCTCCGAGCATTATGGTATTTTATGCGTCGGAATGCACCAGGGATCACGGGGCACCAAAATCCAAAAGTCTTATTTTAGCAAGAAAAGTGCACCAGTGTAAAAAATGCACCACAGGCACCAAAATTGGACCACGGGGCACCACGAACCTCAATATTGAAAAGTTCTCTAAGCATTATGGATTTTTATACATAAGGATGCACCAAGGATCACAGGGCACCAAAAACCAAAAGTCTTATTTTGGCACCAAAATTGTACCACAGGGCATCACGGACCTCAAACCCAAAAAGTACTTCGATCATTGTGGTTTTTTATGCATAAGGATGCCCCAAGGATCATGGGGCACCAAAACCCAAAAGTCTTATTTTGGCACGAAAATTGTATAATGGGCCGAAAATGCACCACAGACACCAAAAATGGACCACGGGGCACCACGGACCTCAAAACTGAAAAGTGCTCTGAGCATTATGGTTTTTTATGCATAAGGATGCACCAAGGATCATGAGGCACCAAAACACAAAAGTCTTATTTTGGCATGAAAATTGCACCACGTGCCAAAAATGCAACATGGGCACCACGAACCTGAAAACTCAAAATTGTTCCAAGCATTATGGTTTTTAATGCATAAGAATGCCCCAGGCATCACGGGGCACCAAAACCCAAAAGTCTTATTTTGGCATGAAAATTGCACCATGGGCCAAAAATGCACCACCGGCACCAAAATTGTACCACAGGGCATCACGGACCTCAAACCTAAAAAGCGCTTCGAGCATTATGGTTTTTTATGAATAAGGATGTCGTAAGGATCATGGGGCACCAAAACCCAATAGTCTTATTTGGGCACAAAAATTGCACCATGGGCCGAACATGCACCACGGTCACAAAAATTGACCACAGGGGCACCACGAACCTCAAAACTGAAAAGTGCTCTTAGCATTATGGATTTTTATGCATAAGGATGCACCAGGGATCATGGAGCACCAAAACCCAAAAGTGTTTTGTTGCGACGAAAATTGCACAATGGGCCGAAAATGCCCCACGGGTAACAAAATTGGACCACGGGGCAGCATGGACCCGAAAACTGAAAAGTGCTCCAAGCCTTATGGTTTTTATGCATAAGAATCCCACAGGAATCACGGGCACCAAAACCCAAAAGTCATATTTTCGCACGAAAATTGCGCAATGGGCAAAAATGCACCACGTGGCACAACAATTGAACCACTGGACACCACGGACCTCAAAACTGAAAAGTGCTCCGAGCATTATGGTGTTTTATGCATAAGAATGCACCAGGGATCATGGGGCACCAAAACGTAAAAGTCTTTTTTTGCATGAAAATTGCCCAATGCGCCAAAAATGCACCACGGGGCACAAAAATTGGACCATGTCCTAAAATACTCCACGGGCACCAAAATCGGACCACGGGGCACCCCATACCTCAACACTGAAAAGTGCTCCGAGCATTATGGATTTTTGTGCATAAGAATGCACTAGGGATCACGGGGCACGAAAACCCAAAAGTCTTATTTTCGAACGAAAATTGCACAATGGGCCGAAAATGCACCACTGGCACCAAAATTGGACCACGGGGCTCCTCGGACCACAAAATTTAAAAGTGCTCCAACCATTATGGTTTTTTATGCATAAGAATGCACCAGGGATCGTGTGGCACCAAAATCCAAAAGTCTTATTTTCGCACGAAAATTGCACAATGGGCCGAAATGCACCACGGGCACCAAAATTGGACCATGGGGCACCTCGGACCTCAAAACTGAAAAGATCTCCGAGCAATATGGTTTTTTATGCATAAGAATGCACCAGGGTTCATAGGGCACCAAAACCCAAAAGTCTTATTTTCGCACGAAAAATACACAAATGGCCGAAAATGCACCACCGGCACCAAAATTGAACCACGGGGTAGACGGACCTCAAAAATGAAAATTTTTCCTATCATTATGGTTTTTTGTGCATAAGAATGCACCAGGGATCACGGGACCCCAAAACCCAAAAGTCTTATTTTCGCACGAAAATTTCACAAATTGCCGAAAATGCACCACCGCCACCAAAATTGGACCACCGGGCACCACGGACTTCAAAACTAAAAAGTGTTCCGAGCATTACGGTTTTCTATGCATAAGAATGCACAAGGGATCACGAGGCAAGAAAATCCAAAAGTCTTATTTTCGGACGAAAATTGTACAATGGGCTGATAATGTACCACGTGCACCAAAATTGGACCAAGGGGCACCTGGGACCTCAAAACTGAAAAGTGCTCCAAGTATTATGGTTTTTTACGGATAAGAATGCACCAGGGATCACGGGGCACCAAAATCCAATAGTCATATTTTCGCACGAAAATTGCAAAAATGGCCGAAAATACATTACCCGCGCCAAAGTTGGACCATGGTGCACCACGGACCACAAAACTAAAATGGGTTCTGAGCATTATGGTTTTCTATGCACAAGAATGCACCAGGGTTGACAGGGCACCAAAACCCAAAAGTCTTCTTTTCTTACAAAAAATGCACAAATGGCCGAAAATGCACCCCCGGCACCAAAATTGGACCACAGGGCACCACGAACATCAAGACTGAAAAGTGTTCCGAACATTATGGTTTTTTATGCATAAAAATGTACCAAGGATCACAGGGCACCAAAACCCAAAAGTCTTATTGTCGCACGAAAATTGCACAATGGGCCGAAACTGCACCACGGGCTCCAAAATTGGACCACGGGCCACGTGGGACCACAAAACTGAAAAGTGCTCCAAGCATTATGGTTTTTTATACAAAATAATGCATCAGGGATCACGGGGCCCGAAATCTCAACAGTCATATTTCCGCACGAAAATTGCAGTATGGACCGAAATCGCACCACGGGCACCAAAATTGGACCTCGGGGCACCACGAAACTCAAAACTGAAAAGTGTTCTGAGCATTATGGTTTTTTATGCATAAGAATGCACCAAGGATGACGGGGAACCATAACCTAAGAGTGTTATTTTCGCACGATAATTGGACAATGGGCCGAAAACGCACCACGGGCACCAAAATTGGACCATGGGGCACCACGGACCTCACAACAGAAAAGTGCTTCAAGCATTATGGTTTTTTATGCATAAGAATGCATCAGGGATCACGGGACACCAAAATCCAAAAGTCTTATTTTCGCACGAAAATTGCACATTGGGCCGAAAATGCACCACGGGCACCAAATTTGGACCACGGGGCACCTCGGACCTCAAAACTGAAAAGTGCTCTGAGCATTATGCTTTTATGCATAAGAATGCACCAGGGATCACGGGGAACCAAAACGCAAAAGTCTTATTTTTGCACGAAAATTGCATAATGGGCCGAAAATGCACCATGGGCACAAAAATTAGACCATGGGGCACCTCGGACCTGAAAACTGAAAGGTGCTCTGAGCGTTAAGGTTTATTATGCATAAGAATGCATCAAGGATCACGGGGTACCAAAACCCAAAAGTCTTATTTTCGCACGAAAAATGCACCCCCTACTCCAAAGTCGGACCACAGGGCACCACGAACCTCAAGACTGAAAAGTGCTTCAAGAATTATGGTTTTTTTATGCATAAGAATGCACCAAGGATCGTCGGGTAAAAAAAACCCAAAAGTCTTATTTTCGCACGAAAATTGAACAAAGCGCCGAAAATGCACCACGGGCACCAAAATTGGACCACGGGGTAGCATGGACCTCAAAACTGAAAATTTTTCCGAGCATTATGGTTTTTTGTGCATAAGAATGCACCAGGGATCACGGGGCCCCAAAACCAAAAAGTTTTATTTTCGTATGAAAATTTCACAAATGGCCGAAAATGCACCACCGCCACCAAAATTGGACCACCGGGCACCACAGACCTCAAAACTAAAAAGTGTTCCGAGCATTACGATTTTCTATGCATAAGAATGCACAAGGGATCACGAGGCACAAAAACCCAAAAGTCATATTTTCGGACGAAAATTGCACAATGGGCCAAAAATGCACCACGGGCACAAAAATTAGACCACGAGGCACCTCGGACCTCAAAACTGAAAAGTGCTCCGAGAATTAAGGTTTTTTATGCATAAGAATGCATCACGGATCACGGGGCACCAAAACCCAAAAGTCTTATTTTCGCACTAAAAATTCACAAATGGCCGAAAATGCACCCTTGCACCAAAATTGGACCATAGGGCACCTCAAACCTCAAGACTGAAAAGTATTTCGAGCACTATGGTTTTTTTATGCATAAGAATGCACCAAGGATCACGGGGCAAAAAATCCCAAAAGTCTTATTTTCGCACGAAAATTGAATAAAGCGCCGAAAATGCACCACGACGCACCAAAATTGGACCACGGCTCACCTCGGACCTCAAAACAAAAAAGTGCTATGAGCATTATGGTTTTTTATGCATAAGAATGCACCAGTGCTCACAAGGCACCAAAACCCAAAAGTCTTATTTTCGCATGAAAATTGTACAAATGGCCAAAAATGCACCACTGGCACCAAAATTGGACCACAGGGCACCACGGACCTCCAAACTGAAAAGTGCTATGAGCATTATGGTTTTTTATGCATAAGAATGCCCCAGGGATCACGGGGCACCAAAATCCAAAATTCTTATTTTCGCACGAAAATTTCACAAATGGTCGAAAATGCATCACCGGCAACAAAATTGGACCACGGGGCACTATGGACCTCCAAATTGAAAAGTGCTCCAAGCATTATGCTTTTTATGCATAAGAATGGACCAGGGATCACGGGGTACCAAAACCCAAAAGTCTTATTTTCGCACGAAAATTGCACAAGTAGCCGAAAATGCACCACTGGCACCAAAATTGGACTACGGGGCACCTGGGACCTCAAAACTTAAAAGTGCTCGAAGATGGTTTTTTATGCATAAGAATGCACCAGGGATCACGGGGCACGAAAATCCAAAAGTCTTATTTTCGCACGAAAATTGGACAATAGCACGGAAATTCATCACGGGCACCAAAATTGGACCTCGGGACACCTTGGACGTCAAAACTGAAAAGTGCTCCGAGCATTATGGTTTTCTATGCATAAGGATGCATCAGGTATCACGGGACACCAAAACCCAAAAGTCTTATTTTCGCACGAAAATTGCACAAATGGCTGAAAATGCACCCCCGGCACCAAAATTGGACCACAGGGCGCCACGAACCTCAAAACTAAAATGGTGTTCCGAGCATTATGGTTTTTTATGAATAAGAATGCACGAAGGATCATGGGGCACCAAAACCCAAAAGTCTTATTTTCGCACGAAAATTCACAAATGGCCGAAAATGCACCACCGACACCAAAATTGGACCACTGGGCACCACGAACCACAAAATTGAAAAGTGTTCCGAGCATTATGGTTTTTTATGCATAAGAATACACCACAGATCACGGGGAACCAAAACCCAAGAGTCTTACTTATCACGAAAATTGCACAAATGGCAAAAAATTAATTACCTGCACCAAAATTGGAACATGGGGCACCACGGACCTCAAAACTAAAAAGTATTCCCAGCATTATTTTTTTTATGCATAAGAATGCACCAGGGATCACTAAGCACCAAAACCCAAAAGTCTAATTTTCGCACGAAAATTGCACAATGTGCAGCAAATGCACCTCGGGCACCAAAATTGGACCACAAGGCACCTCGGACCACAAAACTTAAAAGTGCTCCGAGCATTAAGGTTTCTTTTGCATAAGAATCCACCAGGGATCACGGTGCACCAAAACCCAAAAGTCTTATTTTCGCACGAAAATTGCACAAATGGCCGAAAATGCACCACGGACACCAAAATTGGACCATGGGGCACCTTGGAACTCAAAACTGAAAAGTGCTATGAGCATTATGATTTTTTATGCATAAGAATGCAACAGGGTTAATAGGGCACGAAAATTGTACAAATGGCCGAAAATGCACCCCCGTCACCAAAATTCGACCACGGGGCACCACGAACCTCAAGACTGAAAAGTGTTCCGAGCATTATGGTTTTTTATACATAAGAATGCACCATGGATCACTGGGCTCCAAAACCCAAAAGTCTAATTTTCGCACGAAAATTACACAATAGGCCGCAAATGTACCATGGGTAACAAAATTCGACCACGGGGCACCTTGGACCTCAAAACTTAAAAGTGCTCCAAGCATTAAGGTTTTTCATGCATAAGAAAGCACCAGGGATTACGGGGCACCAAAACCCAAAAGTCTTATTTTCGCAAGAAAATTGCACAAATGGCCGAAAATGCACCCCCGGCACCAAAATTGCACCACGGGGCACCACGAACCTCAAGACTGAACAGTGTTCTGAGCATTATGGTTTTTTATGCATAAAAATGCACCATGGATCACGGAACACCAAAACCAAAAATTCTTTTTTTTGCACGAAAATTGAACAAAGGGCCGAAAATGTACCACAGCACCAAAATTGGACCACGGGGCACCTCGGACCTCAAAACTAAAAGGTCCTATGAGCATTATGGTTTTTTATGTATAGGAATGCACCAGGGTTCACAAGACACCAAAACCCAAAAGTCTTATTTTCGCACGAAAATTGCACATATGTCTAAAAATGCACCACCGACACCAAAATTGGACCACGGGGCAACACGGACCTCAAAACTGAAAAGTGCTCCAAGCATTATGCTTTTTATGCATAAGAATTCACCAGGGATCACGGGGCACCAAAACCCAAAAGTCTTATTTTCGCACGAAAATTGCACAATGGGTCGATAATGCACCATGGGCACCAAAATTGGACGACGAAGAACATGGGACCTCAAAACTTAAAAGTGCTCCAAGCATTATGGTTTTTATGCATAAGAATGCACCAGCGCTCACAGGGCACCAAAACCCAAAAGTCTTATTTTAGCATCAAAATTGTACAAATGGCCGAAAATGCACCACAGGCACCAAAGTTGGACCACAGGGCACCACGGACCTTAAAACAGAAAAATGCTCCAAGAATTATGGTTTTTTATGCATAAGAATGCACCAGGGATCACGGTGCACCAAAATCCAAAAGTTATATTTTCGCACAAAAAATGCAAAAATTGCCGAAAATACATTACCAGCACCAAAATTGGACCACGGGGCACCACGGACCTCCAAACTCAAATGGGTTCCAAGCATTATGGTTTTTCATGCATAAGAATGCACCAGGGTTCACAGGGCACCAAAACCCAAAAGTCTAATTTCCGCACGAATATTGCACAAATGGCCGAAAATGCACCACCAGCACCAAAATGGGACCACGGGGCAACACGGACCTCCAAACTGAAAAGTGCTACGAGCATTATGGTTTTTTATGCATAAGAATGCCCCAGGGATCACGGGGCACCAAAATCCAAAATTCTTATTTTCGCACGAAAATTTCACAAATGGCCGAAAATGCATCACCGACAACAAAATTGGACCATGGGGCACTAAGGACCTCCAAATTGAAAAGTGCTCCAAGCATTATGCTTTTTATGCATAAGAATGCACCAGGGATCATGGGGCACCAAAACCCAAAAGTCTTATTTTCGCACGAAAATTGCACAAGTAGCCGAAAATGCACCACTAGCACCAAAATTGGACTACGGGGCACCTGGGACCTTAAAACTTAAAAGTGCTCGAAGCATTATGGTTTTTTATGCATAAGAATGCACCAGGGATCACGGGGCACGAAAACCCAAAAGTCTTATTTTCGCACGAAAATTGGACAATAGCACGAAAAATGACCACGGGCACCAAAATTGGACCTCGGGACACCTTGGACGTCAAAACTGAAAAGTGCTCCGAGCATTATGGTTTTTTATGCATAAGAATGCACCAGGTATCACGGGACACCAAAACCCAAAAGTCTTATTTTCGCACGAAAATTGCACAAATGGCTGAAAATGCACCCCCGGCACCAAAATTGGACCACGGGGCACCACGAACCTCAAAACTAAAACAGTGTTCCGAGCATTATGGTTTTTTATGCATAAGAATGCACCAAGGATCACGGGGCACCAAAACCCAAAAGTATTGTTTTCGTACGAAAATTGCACAAAAGGCCGAAAATGCACCACCGACACCAAAATTAGACCACGGGTCATCACAAACTTCAACACTGAAAAGTGTTCCATGCATTCTGGTTTTTTATGCATAAGAATGCACTAAGGATCATGGGGCACCAAAACCCAAAAGTCTTATTTTCGCACGAAAATTGCACAATGGGCCGAAAATGCACCACGGGAACCAAAATTGGACCATGGGGCACCTCGGACCTCAAAACTGAAAAATGCTCTGAGCATTATGGTTTTTGATGCATAAGAATGCACCAGGGATCACGGGGCACCAAAATCCAAAAGTCTTATTTTCGCAAGAAAATTGCACAAATGGCCGAAAAGGCACCCCCGACACCAAAATTGGACCACGGGGGACCACGATCTTCAAGACAGAAAAGTGTTTCGAGCATTTTGGTTTTTTATGCATAAGAATGCACCAAGGATCAGGGAGCACGAAAACCCAAAAGTCTTATTTTCGCACGAAAATTGCACAAATGGCCGAAAATGCACCATCGGCACCAAAATTAGACCACGGGGCACGACAAACTTCAAGACTGAAAAGTGTTCCATGCAGTATGGTTTTTATGCATAAGAATGCACCAAGGATCATGCGGCACCAAAACCCAAAAGTCTTATTTTCACACGAAAATTGCACAAATGGCCTAAAATGCACCACCAGCACCAAAATTGGACCACGAGGCACCAAAGTCCTCAAAACTGAAAAGTTTTCCAAGCATTATGGTTTTTTATGCATAAGCATGCACCAGGGATCACGGGGCACTAAAACCCAAAAGTCTTATTTTTGCACTAAAATTGCACAATGGGCCTAAAATGCACCACGTGCACCAAAATTGGACCACGGGGCACCTGGCAGCTCAAAACTTAAAAGTGCTCCAACCATTATGGTTTTTTATGCATAAGAATGCACCAGGGATAATGGGGCACCGAAACTCAAAAGTCTTATTTTCGCAACGAAAATTTCACAAATGGCCGGAAATGTACCACCGGCACCAAAATTGTACCACGGGACAACACGAACCTCAAAACCGAAAAGTGCTCGAAGCATTATGGTTTTTAATCATAAGAATGCACCAGGGATCACGGGAAATAAAACCCAAAAGTCTTATTTTCACACGAAAATTGCGTAATGGGCCGAAAATGCACCACGGGCACAAAAATTAGACCATGGAGCACCTCGGACCTGAAAACTGAAAAGTGCTCTGAGCATTAAGATTTTTTGTGCATAAGAATGCATCAGGGTCCACGGGGCACCAAAACCCAAAAGTCTTATTTTCGTACGAAAAATGCACAACTTGCTGAAAATGCACCCCTGGAACCAAAATTGGACCACGAGGCACCACGAACCTCAAGACTGAAAAGTGTTCCGAGCATTATGGTATTTTATGCATATGAGTGCACCAAGGATCACGGGGCACCAAAACCCAAAAGTCTTATTTTCGCACGAAAGTTGCATAATGGGCCGAAAATGCACTATCGGCAGCAAAATTGAACCACGGGGCACCACGAACCTCAAAACTGAAAAGTGTTCCGAGCATTATGGTTTTTTATGCATATGAATGCACCAGGGATCACGGGGCACTAAAACCCAAAATTCTTATTTTTGCACGAAAATTGCACAATGGGCCGAAAATGCACCACGGGCATAAAAATTAGACCATGGGGCACCTCGGACCTGAAAACTGAAAAGTGCTCCGAGCATTAAGGTTTTTTATGCATAAGAATGCATCAGGGATCACGGGACACCAATACCCAAAAGTCTTATTTTCGCACGAAAAATGCACAAATGTCTGAAACTGTACCCTCGGCACCAAAATTGGACCATGGGGCACCACGAACCTCAAGACTGAAAAGTGTTCCGAGCATTATGGTTTTTTTATGCATAAGAATGCGCCAAGGATCAAAGGGCAAAAAAAACCCAAAAATCTTATTTTCGCATGAAAATTGAACAATGGACCGAAAATGCACCACGGGGAACCAAAACCCAAAAATCTTATTTTCGCATGAAAATTGAACAATGGACCGAAAATGCACCACGGGCTCAAAAATTGGACCACGGGGCACCTCGAACCTCAAAACTTAGAAGTGTTCTGACGATTATGATTTTTTATGCATAAGAATGCACCAGGGATCACGGGTCACCAAAACCCAAAAGTCTTATTTTCGCACGAAAATTGCACAAATGGCCGAAAATGCACCATCGACATCAAAATTAGACCACGGGGCACCACAAACTTCAAGATTGAAAAGTGTTCCATGCATTCTGGTTTTTTATGCATAAGAATGCACCAAGGATCATGGGGCACCAAAACCCAAACGTCTTATTTTCGCACGAAAATTGCACAAATGGCTGAAAATGCACGACCGGCACCAAAAATAGACCACGGGGCACCACAGTCCTCAAAATTGAAAAGTGTTCGGAGCATTATGGTTTTTTATGCATAAGAATGCACCAGGGATCACGGGGCACTAAAACCCAAAAGTCTTATTTTTGTACGAAAATTGCACAATGGGCCGAAAATGCACCACGGGCACAAAAATTAGACCACGGGGCACCTCAGACCTGAGAACTGAAAAGTGCTCCAAGTATTAAGGTTTTTTATGCATAAGAATGTATCAGGGATCATGGGACACCAAAACCCAAAAGACTTATTTTCGCACAAAAAATGCACAAATGTTCGAAAATGTACCCCCGGCACCAAAATTGGACCACGGGGCACCACGAACCTCAAGACGGAAAAAGTGTTCCGAGCATTATAGTTTTTTTACGCCTAAGAATGCACCAAGGATCAAGGTGCAAAAAAATCCAAAAGTCTTATTTTCGCACGAAAATTGAACAATGGATCGAAAATGTACCACGGGCACAAAATTGGATCATGGGGCACCTCCGACCTCAAAATAGAAAAGTGCTATGAGCATTATGGTTTTTATGCATAAGAATGCACCAGGGTTCACAGGGCACCAAAACCCAAAAGTCTTATTTTCGGGCGAAGATTGCACAATGGGCCGAAATGCACCTCGGGCACCAAAATTGGATCACTGGGGCACCTGGGAGCTCAAAACTTAAAAGTGCTCGAACCATTATGGTTTTTGATGCATAAGAATGCACCAGGGATCACGGGGCACCAAAACAAAAAAGTCTTATTTTCGAACGAAAATTTCACAAGTGGCCGAAAATGCACCACCGACACCAAAATTGTACCACGGGGCAACACGGACCGCAAAACAGAAAAGTGCTCCGAGCATTACGGTTTTTTATCATAAGAATGCACCAGGGATCACGGGGCAATAAAACTCAAAAGTCTTATTTTCCCACGAAAGTTGCACAATGGACCGAAAATGCACCACGGGCACCAAAATTGGAACACGGGGCACCTCGGACCTCAAAACTTACAAGTTCTCCAAGAATTATGGTTTTTTATGCATAACAATGCACCAGGGATCACAGGGCACCAAAACCCAAAAGTCTTATTTTGACACGAGAATTTCACAAATTGCTGAAAATGCACCACCGGAACCAAAATTGGACCACGGGGCACCATGGACCTCAAAACTTAAAAGTGCTCCAAGTATTATGGTTTTTTATGCATAAGAATGCACCAGGGATCACAGGGCAGCAAAACCCAAAAGTCTTATTTTCGCACGAAAATTGCACAAATGGCCGAAAATGCATTTCCGGCACCAAAATTGGTCCACGGGGCACCACAGACCTCAAAACTGAAAAGTGTTTCGAGCATTATGGATTTTTATGCATAAGAATGCACTAGGGATGACGGGGCACCAAAACCCAAAAGTCTTATTTTCGCACGAAAATTGTGCAAATTGCCGAAAATGCATCACCGACACCAAAATTGTTCGACGGGGCAGCACAGACCTCAAAACTGAAAAGTGTTCCAAGCATTATGGTTTTTTATACCTAAGAATGCACCAGGGATCATGGTGAACCAAAACCCAAAAGACTTAGTTTCGCACGAAAATTGCACAATGGACCGAAAATGCACCATGGGCTCAAAAGTTTGGACCATGGGGCACCTCCGACCTCAAAACTTAAAACTGTTCTGACGATTACGGTTTTTTATGCATAAGAATGCACCATGGATCATGAGGAACCAAAACCTAAAAGTCTTATTTTCGCACGAAAATTGCACGGTGGGCCGAAAATGCACAACGGGCACCAAAATTGGACCACGGGGCACCTCGGAACTCAAAACTTAAATGTTCAGCGAGCATTATGGGCTTTTATGCATAAGAATGCACCAGGGATCACAGGGCACTAAAATCAAAAAGTCTTATTTTCGCACGAAAGTTTCATAAATGGCCGAAAATGCTCCACCGGCACCAAAATTTGACAACGAGGCACCATGAACCTCAAAACTGAAAAGTAATCCGAGTATTATGGTTTTTTATGCATAATAATGCACCAGGGATCATGGGGCACTAAAACCCAAAAGTCTTATTTTTGTACGAAAATTGCACAATGGGCCGAAAATGCACCACGACCACCAAAATTGGACCACGTGGCACCTCGGACCTCAAAACTGAAAAGTGCTCCAAGTATTATGGTTTTTTATGCATAAGAATGCACCAGGGATCACGGAGCACCAAAACCCAAAAGCCTTATTTTCGCACGAAAATTGCACAAATTGCCGAAAATGCACCACCGGCACCAAAATTGGAACACAGGGCACCACGAATCTCAAAACTGAAAAGTATTCCAAGCATTATAGTTTTTTATGCATAAGAATTCACCAGGAATCACGGGGCACCAAAACCCAAATGTCTTATTTTCGCATGAAAATTGCACGATGGGCCGAAAATGCACCACGGGCACTAAAATTGGACCACGGGGCACCTCGGACCTCAAAAATTAAAGTTCTCCGAGAGCATTATGGTTTCTTAATCATAAGAATGCACCAGGGATAATAGGGCACCAAAACCCAAAAGTCTTATTTTGGCACGAAAATTTCACAAATGGTCGAAAATGCAGCACCGGAACCAAAATTGGACCACGTAGCACCATGGACCTCAAAATTGAAAAGTGCTCCAAGTATTATGGTTTTTTATGCATAAGAATGCACAAGGGATCACGGGGCACCAAAACCCAAATGTCTTATTTTTGCACGAAAATTGCACAAATTGCCGAAAATGCTCCACCGGCACCAAAATTGGACCACGGGGCACAACGAACCTCAAAACTGAAAAGTGTTCCGAGCATTATGGTTTTTTATGCATAAGAATGCACCAGCGAGCACGGGGCACCAAAACCCAAATGTCTTATTTTCGCACGAAAATTGCACAATGGGCCGAAAATGCACAACTGGCACCAAAATTGGACCACTGGGCACCTCGGACCTCAAAACTGAAAAAGTGTTCCGAGCATTATGGTTTTTTCTGCACAAGAACGCACCATGGATCACGGGGCACCAAAACCCCAAAGCCTTATTTTCGCACGAAAATTGCACCATGGACCGAAAATGCACCACGGAACCAAAATTGGACCACGAGGCACCTCGGACCTCAAAAATTAAAAGCTCTCCGAGCATAATGGCTTTTTAATCATAAGAATGCACCACGGATCACAGGGCACCAAAATCCAAAAGTCTTATTTTGGCACGAAAATTTCACAAATGGCCAAAAATGCAGCACCGGAACCAAAATTGGACCACGTGGCACCATGGTCCTCAAAACTGAAAAGTGCTCCAAGTATTATGATTTTTTATGCATAAGAATGCACTAGGGTTCACATGGCACCAAAACCCAAAAGTCTTATTTTGGCACGAAAATTTCACAAATGGCCGAAAATGCAACACCAGAACCAAAATTGGACCACGGGGCACCATGGACCTCAAAACTGAAAAGTGTTCTGAGCATTATGGTTTTTTTATCAATAAGAATGCACTAGGGATCACAGGGCACGAAAACCCAAAAGTCTTACTTTCGCACGAAAACTACACAATGGGCCGAAAATGCACAACGGGCATCAAAATTGGAGCACGGGGCACCTCGGACCTCAAAACTGAAAAGTTCTTCGAGCATTATGCTTTTTTGTGCATAAGAATGCGCCAAGGATCACAAGGCATCAAAACCCAATAGTCTTATTTTCGCACGAAAATTGCACAAATGGCCAAAAATGCACCTTCGGCACCAAAATTGGACCACGGGACACCACGAACCTCAAAACTGAAAAGTGCTCCAAGAATTCTGGTTTTTTATGCATATGAATACCCCAGGGATCACAGGGCACCAAAACCCAAAAGTCTTATTTTCGCACGAAAATTGCACAAATGGCCGAATGTACACCACTGGCACCAAAATTGGACCACCGGGCACCACGAACCTCAAAACTGAAAAGTCTTCCTAGCATTATTGTTTTTTATGCATCAGAATGCACTGAGGATCACGGGTACCAAAACCCAAAAGTCTTATTTTGCACAAAAATTTCACAAATGGCCGAAAATGCACCACCGTAACCAGAATTGGACCACGGGGCACCACGGACCCCAAAACTGAAAAGTGCTATGAGCATTATTTTTTTTATGCATAAGAATGCACCAGGCATCACGGGACACCAAAACCCAAAAGCCTTATTTTCCCACGAAAATTACGCAATGGGCCGAAAATACACCACGGGCACCAAAATTGGACCACGGGGAACCTTGGACTTCAAAACTTAAAAGTGCTCTGAGCATTATGGTTTTTTATGCATAAGAATGCACCAGGGATCACGGGGAATCAAAACCCAAAAGTCTTATTTTCGCACGAAAATTGCACAATGGGTCAAAAATGCACCACGAGCACCAAAATTGGACCACGGGGCACCTTCGACCTCACTACTTAAAAGTGGTCCAAGCATTATGGTTTTTTATGCATAAGAATGCACCAGGGATCACAGGGCATCAAAATCCAAAAGTCTTTTTTTTGCACGAATATTGCTCAAATGGCCAAAAATGCACCACCGACACCAAAATTGTTCCACAGGGCAGCATAGACCTCAAAACTGAAAAGTGCTTCAAGCATTATGGTTTTTTATGCATAAGAATGCACCACAGATCACGGGGCACCAAAACCGAAAAGTCTTATTTTCCCACGAAAATTACACAATGGGCCGAAAATTGACCACGGGGCACCTCAGACTTCAAAACTGAAAAGTTCTCCGAGCGTCATGTTTTCTTATGCATAAGAATGAACTAGGGATCATGGGGGACAAAAACCCAAAAGTCTTATTTTCGCACGAAAATTTCACAAATGGCCGAAAATGCACCACCGACACCAAAATTGGACCACGGGGCACCACGGACCTCAAACCTTAAAAGTGCTCCAAGCATTTTAATTTTCATGCATAAGAATGCACCAGGGATCACGGGGCACCAAAACCCAAAAGTCTTATTTTCGCACGAAAATTTCACAAATGGCCGAAAATGCACCACCGTCACCAAAATTGGACCACGGGGCACCACGGACCTCAAAACTGAAAAGTACTGAGCATTATGATTTTTTATGCATAAGATTGCACCAGGGATCACGGGACACCAAAACCCAAAAGTCTTATTTTCGCACGAAAATTTCACAAATGGCCGGAAATGCACCATCGACACCAAAATTGGACCACGGGGCACCACGGACCTCAAAACTGAAAAGTTCTATGAGAATTATGATTTTTTATGCATAAGATTGCACCAGGGATCACGGGGCACCATAACCCAAAAGTCTTATTTTTGCACGAAATTTTCACAAATGGCCGAAAATGCAACACCGACACCAAAATTGGAACACGGGGCACCACGAACCTCAAAACTTAAAAGTGCTCCAAGCATTATGGTTTTTTATGCATAAGTATGCTCCAGGGATCACGGGGCACCAAAACCCAAAAGTCTTACTTTGGCACGAAAATTTCACAAATGGCCGAAAATGCACCACTCTTGCAACTTTATACCACGGGGCCCCACGGACCTCAAAACTGAAAAGTGCTCCCAATATCATGGTTTTTTATGCATAAGAATGCACCAGGGATCACAGGGCACCGAAACCCAAAGGTCTTATTTTCGCACGAAAATTGCCCAATGGGCCGAAAATGCACCACGGGCACCAAAATTGGACCACGGGGCATCTCGGACCTCAAAACTTAAAAGTTCTTCGAGCATTATGGTTTGTTATGCCTAAGAATGCACCAGGGATGACGGGGTACCCAAACCCATAAGTCTTATTTTCGTACAAAAATTGTACAATGGGCTGAAAATGCATTACCGACACCAAAATTGAACCACGGGGCACCACGGACCTCAAAATGGAAAAATGCTATGAGCATTACGATTATTTATGCATAAGAATGCACCAGGGATCATGGGGCACCAAAACCCAAAAGTCTTTTTTTCGCACGAAAATTACACAAATGGACGAAAATGCACCACCGGCACCAAAATTGGACCACCGGGAACCTCAAACCTGAAAAATGAAAAGTGCTATGAGCATTATGATTTTTTTATGCATAAGAATGCACCAGGGATGACGGGGCACCAAAACCAAAAATTCTTATTTTCGCACAAAAATTGTACAATGGGCTGAAAATGCATTACCGGCACCAAAATTGGACCACGGGGCACCACGGATCTCAAAACGGAAAAGTGTTCTAAGCATTATGGATATTTATGCATAAGAATACACTAGGGATGACAGGCCACAAAAACCCAAAAGTCTTATTTTCGCACGAAAATTGCACAATGGGCCGAAAATACACCACCGGCACCAAAACTGGACGACGAGGCACCTGGGACCTCAAAACTTAAAAGTTCTAAGCATTATGGTTTTTTATGCGTTAGAATGCACGAGGGATCATGAGGCACCAAAACTCAAAAGTCTTATTTTCGCACGGAAATTGCACAAATGGCGGAAAATGCACCACCGCCACTAAAATTGGACCATAGTGCACCACGAACCTCAAAATTGAAAAGTGTTCCAAGCATTATGGTTTTTTATGCATAATAATGCACCAGGACTCATGGGGAACCAAAACCCAAAAGTCTTATTTTCGCACGAAAATTGCATAATGGGCCGAAAATGCACTACGGGCGGCAAAATTTGACCACGGGGCACCTCGGCCTCAATACTTAAAAGTGGTCCGAGCATTCTGGTTTTTTATGCATAAGAATGTACCAGGGATCACGGGGGCACCAAAACCCAAAAGTCTTATTTTCGCATGAAAATTGCATAACGGACCCAAAATGCACCACGGGCACCAAAATTGGACCACGGGGCACCTCGGACTTCAAAACTAAAAAGTGGTCTGAAGCATTATGGTTTTTTATGCATAAGAATGCACCAGGGATCACTGGGCACCAAAACCCGAAAGTCTTATTTTCGCACAAAAATTGCACAAATGGCTGAAAATGCACCACGGGCACCAAAATTGGACCACAGGGCACCACGGACCTCAAAACTAAAAAGTGTTCCAAGCATTATGGTTTTTTATGCATAAGAATGCACCAGGGATCACGGGGCACCAAAACCCAAAAGTCTTATTTTCACACGAAAATTGCACAAATGGCCGAAAATGCACCACCGCCACCAAAATTTGACCACGGGGCACCACAGAAGTCAAAACTGAAAAGTGCTCAAAGTATCATGGTTTTTTATGCATAAGAATGCACCAGGGATCACAGGGCACCAAAACCCAAACGTCTTATTTTCACACAAAAATTGCACAATTGGTCGAAAATGCACCACGGGCACCAAAATTGGACCACGGGGCAACTTGGTCCTCAAAACTGAAAAGTGCTATGAGCATTATGGCTTTTTATGCATAAGAATGCACCAGGGATAACGGGGCACCAAAACCCAAAAGTCTTATTTTCGCATGAAAATTGCACAATGGGCCGAAAATGCACTAAGGGAACAAAACTCAACGACGAGGCACCTGGGACCTCAAAACTTAAAAGTGTTCCAAGCATTATGATTTTTTATGCGTTAGAATGCACCAGGGATCATGGGGTACCAAAACATAAAAGTCTTATCTTCGCACAAAAATTTCACAAATGGCCAAAAATGTAGCATCGGCACCAAAATTGGCCCACGGTGCACCATGGAACTCAAAACTGAAAGGTGCCCAAAGTATCATGGTTTTTTATGCATAAGAATGCACCAGGGATCACGGGGCACCAAAACCCAAAAGTCTTATTTTCGCACGAAAATTGCCCAAATGGCCGAAAATGCATAAGAATGAACCAGGGATGATGGGGCACCAAAACCCAAAAGTCTTATTTTCGCACAAAAATTGTACAATGGGCTGAAAATGCATTACCGGCACCAAAATTGAACCACAGGGCACCACAGACCTCAAAATTGAAAAATGCTATGAGCATTATGATTTTTTATGCATAAGAATGCACCAGGGATCATGGGGCACCAAAACCCAACAGTCTTTTTTTCGCACGAAACTTGCACAAATGGACGAAAATGCACCACCGGCATCAAAATTGGACCACGAGGAACCTCAGACCTCAAAAATGAAAAGTGCTATGAGCATTATGATTTTTTTATGCATAAGAATGCACCAGGGATGACGGGGTACCAAAACCCAAAAGTCTTATTTTCGCACAAAAATTGTACAATGGGCTGAAAATGCATTACCAGCATCGAAATTGGACCACGGGGCACCACGGACCTCAAAACGAAAAAGTGTTCCGAGCATTATGGATATTTATGCATAAGAATACACTAGGGATGACGGGCCACAAAAACCCAAAAGTCTTATTTTCGCACGAAAATTGCACAATGGGCCGAAAATACACCACGGGCAGCACAACTGGACGACGAGGCACCTGGGAACTCAAAACTTAAAATTTCTCCAAGCATTACGGTTTTTTATGCGTTAGAATGCACGAGGGATCATGAGGCACCAAAATCCAAAAGTCTTATTTTCGCACGAAAATTGCACAAATGGCGGAAAATGCACCACTGCCACTAAATTTGGACCACAGGGCACCACGAACCTCAAAACTGAAAAGTGTTCCAAGCATTACGGTTTTTTATGCATAATAATGCACCAGGACTCATGGGGAACCAAAACCAAAATGCACTACGGGTAGCAAAATTTGACCACGGGGCACCTCGGCCTCAATACTTAAAAGTGGTCCGAGCATTCTGGTTTTTTATGCATAAGAATGTACCAGGGATAATGGGGCACCAAAACCCAAAAGTCTTACTTTCGCATGAAAATTGCATAACGGGCCGAAAATGCACCATGGGCACCAAAATTGGACCACGGGGCACCTCGGACCTCAAAACTAAAAAGTGGTTTGAAGCATTATGGTTTTTTATGCATAAGAATGCACCAGGGATCACGGGGCACCAAAACCCAAAAGTCTTATTTTCACACGAAAATTGCACAAATGGCCGAAAATGCACCACTGCCACCAAAATTTGACGACGGGGCACCACGGACCTCAAAACTGAAAAGTGTTCCGAGCATGATGGATTTTTATACATAAGAATGCACCAAGATCCACAGGGCACCAAAACCAAAAAGTCTTATTTTCGGATGAAAATTGCACAAATGGTCGAAAATTCAGCACTGACACCAAAATTGGACAATGGGGCACCTTGGACCTCCAAACTGAAAAGTTCTCCTAGCATTATGGTTTTTTATGCATAGGAATGCACCAGGGATTACTGGGCACCAAAACCCAAAAGTCTTATTTTCGCACGAAAATTGCACAATTGGCCGAAAATACACCATCGGAACCAAAATTGGACTACGGGGCACCACGAACCTCAAAACAGAAAAGTGTTCCAAGTATTATGGTTTTTTATGCATAAGAATGTACCAGGGATCACGGGGCACCAATACCCAAAAGTCTTATTTTCGCACGAAAATTGCACAAATGGCCGAAAATACACCATCAGCACCAAAATTCGACCACAGGGCACCACGAACCTCAAAACTGAAAAGTTTTCCAAACATTATGGTTTTTTATGCATAAGAATGCACCAGGGATTAGGGGAGCCAAAACCCAAAAGTCTTATTTTTGCCCGAAAATTGCATAATGGGCCGAAAATGCACTACGGGCAGCAAAATTTGACCACGGAGCACCTCGGCCTCAATACTTAAAAGTGGTCCGAGCATTCTGGTTTTCTATGATTAAGAATGCACCAGGGATCACGGGGCACCAAAATCCAAAAGTCTTATTTTCGCACGAAAATTGCACAAATGGCCGAAGATGCACCACGTGCACCAAAATTCGACCACGGGGCACCACGATCCTCAAAACTAAAAAGTGCTCTGTGCATTATCGTTTTTTCTGCATAAGAATGCACCAGGGATTAGGGGAGCCAAAACCCAAAAGTCTTATTTTCGCACGAAAATTGCATAATGGGCCGAAAATGCACTACGGGCAGCAAAATTTGACCACGGGGCACCTCGGCCTCAATACTTAAAAGTGGTCCGAGCATTCTGGTTTTTTATGCATAAGAATGTACCAGGGATAATGGGGCACCAAAACCCAAAAGTCTTATTTTCGCATGAAAATTGCATAACGGGCCGAAAATGCACCACGGGCACCAAAATTGGACCACGGGGCACCTCGGACCTCAAAACTAAAAAGTGGTTTGAAGCATTATGGTTTTTTATGCATAAGAATGCACCAGGGATCACGGGGCACCAAAACCCAAAAGTCTTATTTTCACACGAAAATTGCACAAATGGCCGAAAATGCACCACCGCCACCAAAATTTGACGACGGGGCACCACGGACCTCAAAACTGAAAAGTGTTTCGAGCATGATGGATTTTTATACATAAGAATGCACCAAGATTCACAGGGCACGAAAACCAAAAAGTCTTATTTTCGCATGAAAATTGCACAAATGGTCGAAATTCAGCACTGACACCAAAATTGGACAATGGGGCACCTTGGACCTCCAAACTGAAAAGTTCTCCTAGCATTATGGTTTTTTATGCATAGGAATGCACCAGGGATCACTGGGCACCAGAACCCAAAAGTCTTATTTTCGAACGAAAATTGCACAATTGGCCGAAAATACACTGTCGGAACCAAAATTGGACTACGGGGCACCACGAACCTCAAAACTGAAAAGTGTTCCAAGTATTGTGGTTTTTTATGCATAAGAATGTACCAGGGATCACGGGGCACCAATACCCAAAAGTCTTATTTTCGCACGAAAATTGCACAAATGGCCGAAAATACACCATCATCACCAAAATTCGACCACAGGGCACCACGAACCTCAAAACTGAAAAGTTTTCCAAACATTATGGTTTTTTATGCATAAGAATGCACCAGGGATTAGGGGAGCCAAAACCCAAAAGTCTTATTTTCGCACGAAAATTGCATAATGGGCCGAAAATGCACTACGGGCAGCAAAATTTGACCACGGGGCACCTCGGCCTCAATACTTAAAAGTGGTCCGAGCATTCTGGTTTTTTATGCATAAGAATGTACCAGGGATAATGGGGCACCAAAACCCAAAAGTCTTATTTTCGCATGAAAATTGCATAACGGGCCGAAAATGCACCACGGGCACCAAAATTGGACCACGGGGCACCTCGGACCTCAAAACTAAAAAGTGGTTTGAAGCATTATGGTTTTTTATCCATAAGAATGCACCAGGGATCACGGGGCACCAAAACCCAAAAGTCTTATTTTCACACGAAAATTGCACAAATGGCCGAAAATGCACCACCGCCACCAAAATTTGACGACGGGGCACCACGGACCTCAAAACTGAAAAGTGTTCCGAGCATGATGGATTTTTATACATAAGAATGCACCAAGATTCACAGGGCACGAAAACCAAAAAGTCTTATTTTCGCATGAAAATTGCACAAATGGTCGAAAATTCAGCACTGACACCAAAATTGGACAATGGGGCACCTTAGACCTCCAAACTGAAAAGTTCTCCTAGCATTATGGTTTTTTATGCATAGGAATGCACCAGGGATTACTGGGCACCAAAACCCAAAAGTCTTATTTTCGAACGAAAATTGCACAATTGGCCGAAAATACACTATCGGAACCAAAATTGGACTACGGGGCACCACGAACCTCAAAACTGAAAAGTGTTCCAAGTATTGTGGTTTTTTATGCATAAGAATGTACCAGGGATCACGGGGCACCAATACCCAAAAGTCTTATTTTCGCACGAAAATTGCACAAATGGTCGAAAATACACCATCATCACCAAAATTCGACCACAGGGCACCACGAACCTCAAAACTGAAAAGTTTTCCAAACATTATGGTTTTTTATGCATAAGAATGCACCAGGGATTAGGGGAGCCAAAACCCAAAAGTCTTATTTTCGCACGAAAATTGCATAATGGGCCGAAAATGCACTACGGGCAGCAAAATTTGACCACGGGGCACCTCGGCCTCAATACTTAAAAGTGGTCCGAGCATTCTGGTTTTTTATGCATAAGAATGTACCAGGGATAATGGGGCACCAAAACCCAAAAGTCTTATTTTCGCATGAAAATTGCATAACGGGCCGAAAATGCACCACGGGCACCAAAATTGGACCACGGGGCACCTCGGACCTCAAAACTAAAAAGTGGTTTGAAGCATTATGGTTTTTTATGCATAAGAATGCACCAGGGATCACGGGGCACCAAAACCCAAAAGTCTTATTTTCACACGAAAATTGCACAAATGGCCGAAAATGCACCACCGCCACCAAAATTTGACGACGGGGCACCACGGACCTCAAAACTGAAAAGTGTTTCGAGCATGATGGATTTTTATACATAAGAATGCACCAAGATTCACAGGGCACGAAAACCAAAAAGTCTTATTTTCGCATGAAAATTGCACAAATGGTCGAAATTCAGCACTGACACCAAAATTGGACAATGGGGCACCTTGGACCTCCAAACTGAAAAGTTCTCCTAGCATTATGGTTTTTTATGCATAGGAATGCACCAGGGATCACTGGGCACCAGAACCCAAAAGTCTTATTTTCGAACGAAAATTGCACAATTGGCCGAAAATACACTGTCGGAACCAAAATTGGACTACGGGGCACCACGAACCTCAAAACTGAAAAGTGTTCCAAGTATTGTGGTTTTTTATGCATAAGAATGTACCAGGGATCACGGGGCACCAATACCCAAAAGTCTTATTTTCGCACGAAAATTGCACAAATGGTCGAAAATACACCATCATCACCAAAATTCGACCACAGGGCACCACGAACCTCAAAACTGAAAAGTTTTCCAAACATTATGGTTTTTTATGCATAAGAATGCACCAGGGATTAGGGGAGCCAAAACCCAAAAGTCTTATTTTCGCACGAAAATTGCATAATGGGCCGAAAATGCACTACGGGCAGCAAAATTTGACCACGGGGCACCTCGGCCTCAATACTTAAAAGTGGTCCGAGCATTCTGGTTTTTTATGCATAAGAATGTACCAGGGATAATGGGGCACCAAAACCCAAAAGTCTTATTTTCGCATGAAAATTGCATAACGGGCCGAAAATGCACCACGGGCACCAAAATTGGACCACGGGGCACCTCGGACCTCAAAACTAAAAAGTGGTTTGAAGCATTATGGTTTTTTATGCATAAGAATGCACCAGGGATCACGGGGCACCAAAACCCAAAAGTCTTATTTTCACACGAAAATTGCACAAATGGCCGAAAATGCACCACCGCCACCAAAATTTGACGACGGGGCACCACGGACCTCAAAACTGAAAAGTGTTCCGAGCATGATGGATTTTTATACATAAGAATGCACCAAGATTCACAGGGCACGAAAACCAAAAAGTCTTATTTTCGCATGAAAATTGCACAAATGGTCGAAAATTCAGCACTGACACCAAAATTGGACAATGGGGCACCTTAGACCTCCAAACTGAAAAGTTCTCCTAGCATTATGGTTTTTTATGCATAGGAATGCACCAGGGATTACTGGGCACCAAAACCCAAAAGTCTTATTTTCGAACGAAAATTGCACAATTGGCCGAAAATACACTATCGGAACCAAAATTGGACTACGGGGCACCACGAACCTCAAAACTGAAAAGTGTTCCAAGTATTGTGGTTTTTTATGCATAAGAATGTACCAGGGATCACGGGGCACCAATACCCAAAAGTCTTATTTTCGCACGAAAATTGCACAAATGGTCGAAAATACACCATCATCACCAAAATTCGACCACAGGGCACCACGAACCTCAAAACTGAAAAGTTTTCCAAACATTATGGTTTTTTATGCATAAGAATGCACCAGGGATTAGGGGAGCCAAAACCCAAAAGTCTTATTTTCGCACGAAAATTGCATAATGGGCCGAAAATGCACTACGGGTAGCAAAATTTGACCACGGGGCACCTCGGCCTCAATACTTAAAAGTGGTCCGAGCATTCTGGTTTTTTATGCATAAGAATGTACCAGGGATAATGGGGCACCAAAACCCAAAAGTCTTATTTTCGCATGAAAATTGCATAACGGGCCGAAAATGCACCGCGGGCACCAAAATTGGACCACGGGGCACCTCGGACCTCAAAACTAAAAAGTGGTTTGAAGCATTATGGTTTTTTATGCATAAGAATGCACCAGGGATCACGGGGCACCAAAACCCAAAAGTCTTATTTTCACACGAAAATTGCACAAATGGCCGAAAATGCACCACCGCCACCAAAATTTGACGACGGGGCACCACGGACCTCAAAACTGAAAAGTGTTCCGAGCATGATGGATTTTTATACATAAGAATGCACCAAGATTCACAGGGCACGAAAACCAAAAAGTCTTATTTTCGCACAAAAACTGCACAAAGTGCCGAAAATGCACCACGAGCACCAAAATTGGACTGCGGGGCACTCGGACCTCAAAATTGAAAAGTGCTATGAGCATTATGGTTTTTTATGCATAAGAATGCACCAGGGATGATAGGGCACAAAAACCCAAAAGTCTTATTTTAGCATGAAAATTGCATAAATGGATGAAAATGCACCACTGGCACCAAAATTGGACCACGGGGAACCACGTACCTCAAAATTGAAAAGTTTTCCAAGCATTATGGTTTTTTATGCATAAGAACGTACCAGGGATCACGGGGTACCAAAACCCAAAAGTCTTATTTTTGCACGAAAATTGCACAAAAGGCCGAACATACACCATCGGCACCAAAATTCAACCACGGGGCACCACGAACCTCAAAACTGAAAGGTGTTCCAAGCATTATGGTTTTTTATGCATAAGAATGCACCAGGGATCATGGGGAACCAAAACCCAAAAGTTTTATTTTCGCACGAAAATTGCATAATGGGTTGAAAATGCACTACGGGCAGCAAAATTTGACCACGGGCCACGTCGGCCTCAATACTTAAAAGTGGTCCGAGGATTCTGTTTTTTATGCATAAGAATGGACCAAGGATCACGGGGCACCAAAATCCAAAAGTCTTATTTTCGCACGAAAGTTGTACAAATGGCCGAAAATGCACCATAGGCACCAAAAGTGGACCACGGGGCGTCATGGACCTCAAAACTGAAAAGTGCTCCAAGCATTATGGTTTTTAATGCATAAGAATGCACCAGGGATCACGGGTCACCAAAACCCAAAAATCTTATTTTCGCACGAAAATTCAACATATGGCCGAAAATGCACCACCGGCACCAAAATTTGACCACGGGGCACCACGGTCCTCAAAACTGAAAAGTGCTCCAAGCATTATGGTTTTTTATGCATAAGAATGCACAAGGGATAACGGTGCACCAAAACCCAAAAGTCTTATTTTCGCACGAAAATTGCATAAATGGTCGAAAATGCACCTCCGGCACCAAAATTGGGCCATGGGGCACCATGGACCTTAAAATTGGAAAGTGTTCTAAGCATTATGGTGTTTTATGCATAAGAATACACCAAGGATCACGGGGCACCAAAACCCAAAAGTCATATTTTCGCCCGAATATTGCACAATGGGAGAAAAATGAACCACGGGCACCAAAATTGGACCACGGGGCACCTCGGACCTAAAAACTGAAAAGTGCTCCAAGCATTATGGTTTTTTATGCATAAGAATGCAACAGGGATCACGGGGCACCAAAACCCAAAAGTCTTATTTTCGCACGAAAATTGAACAAAAGGTAGAAAATGCACCACGGGCACCAAAATTTGAAGACGGGGCACCTCGGACCTCAATACTTTAAAGTGCTCCGAACATTATGGTTTTTTATGCATAAGAATGCACCAAAACCCAAAAGTCTTATTTTCGCTAAAAAATTGCACAATGAGCCGAAAATGCACCACAGGCTCCAAAATTGGATCACGGGGCACCACAGACCTCAAAACTGAAAAGTGCTCCAAGCATTATGATTTTTTTTGCATAAGAATGCACCAGGGATAACGGGCCACCAAAACCCAAAAGTCTGATTTTCGCACGAAAATTGCATAAATGGCCGAAAATGCACCTCTAGCACCAAAATTGGGCCATGGGGCACCACAGACCTCAAAACTGAAAAGTGTTCCAAGCATTATGGTTATTTATGCACAAGAATGCACCAAGGATCATGGGGCACCAAAACCCAAAAGTCATATTTTTGCCCGAAAATTGCACAATGGGCAGAAAATGCACCACGGGCACCAAAGTTGGACCACGGGGCACCTCAGACCTCAATACTTTAAAGTGCTCCGAGCAGTATGATTTTTTTTTTTGCATAAGAATGCACCAGGGATCACGGGGCACCGAAACCCAAAAGTCTTATTTTCATACGAAAATTGCACAATGGGCCGAAAATGCACCACGGGGATCAAAATTGGAAGACGAAGACGGGGCACCTCGGACCTCCATACTTAAAACTGCTCCGAGCATTATGGTTTTTTATGCATAAGAATGTACCAGGGATCATGGGGCACCAAAACCCAAAAGTCTTATTTTCGCACGAAAATTGCACAAATGGCCGAAAATGCACCACCGACACCAAAATTGGACCACGGGGCACCAAGATCCTCAAAACTGAAAAGTGTTCCGAGCATTATGGTTTTTTATGCATAAGAATGCAACAGGGATCACCGGGCACCAAGACCCAAAAGTCTTATTACACAGACAATATACGTACTTAATCATTAAGTACATATTACACTGCACAATTAAATAAATAAATATACAACATAAACAATTCAATCACACAGAATTTTATAGCAACTTACAAACAAAAACACAAGAAAGTAACTACAGAGAATTAATTGTAGAAAATTAATTCCAGAGAGTTACTTACAGAGAATTATATAAATATATACATATTTATAAATCTATATACGTATATACTTATATAACTGAGTTGAAATTTACTAACCTTGGATTAGGTCAACAAATGCAGTGACCTCGGAGCCACTCATAGCAAATACCATCGTAACTACCCTTGGTCTCCCTTGATTGTCCTTCACCGCATTTTCGGCACCTCTGGTGATCCTCGGAACAGCCCAACAGTTCTTGGTTGCGTGCCCCATTTTCCCGCAGTTGTTACAGATAACAACTTGTGACTGGTTGCAGTTCCATGCTAGATGTGGTCCTCCAAACCTATAGCACTCTAAGTTGTTGTTGTTTTTGTTGTTCGGGTTGGGATTCTGGTATCCCTCAAAAGTCTTATTTTCGCATGAAAATTGCACAAATGGCCGACAATGCAACCCCGACACAAAAATTGGACCACCGGGCACCATGAATCTCAAGACTGAAAACTGTTCCGAGCATTATGATTTGTTATGCATAGGAATGCACCAAGGATCACGGGGCACCAAAACCCAAAAGTCTTATTTTCACATGAAAATTGCACAAATGGCCGAAAATGCACCATCGGCACCAAAATTGGACCACGGGGCACCACGGACCACAAAACTGAAAAGTGCTCCAAGCATTATGGTTTTTTATGCATAAGAATGCACCAAGGATCATGGGGCACCAAAACCCAAAAGTCTTATTTTCGCACGAAAATTGCACAAATGGCCGAAAATGCACCACCGACACCAAAATTGGACCACGGGGCACCACGGACCTCTAAACTGAAAAGTGTTCTAGGCATTATGGGTTTTTATGCATAAGAATGCACCAGGGATCTCGGGGCACCAAAACCCAAAAGCCTTATTTTCGCACGAAAATTGCACAATGGGCCGAAAATGCACCACGGGCACAAAAAATTGACCATGGGGCACCTCGGACCTCAAAAATTAAAAGTTCCCCGAGCATTATGGTTTTTTATGCATAAGAATGCACCAGGGATCACGGGGTACCAAAACCTAAAAGTCTTATTTTCGCATGAAAAGTTCACAAATGGCCAAAAATGCACCACAGGCACCAAAATTGGACCACGGGACACCATGGACCTCAAAACTGAAAAGTCCTCCAAGCATTATGGTTTTTTATGTATTAGAATGCACCAGGGATCACGGGGCACCAAAACCCAAAAGTCATATGTTCGCACGAAAATTGCACAAATGCCGACCATGCACCACCGGCACCAAAATTGGACCATTGGGCACCACGGACCTCTAAATTGAAAAGTGTTCCAAGCATTATGGTTTTTTATGCATAAGAATGCACCAGAGATCACGGGGCACCAAAACCCAAAAGTCTGATTTTCGCATGAAAATTGAACTAAGGGACGAAAATGCACCACCAGCACCAAAATTGGACCACAGGGAACCACGGACCTCAAAACTTAAAAGTGCTCCGAGCATTATGGTTTTTTATGCATAAGAATGCACCAGGGATCACCGGGCACCAAAACCCAACAGTCTTATTTTCGCACGAAAATTGCACAAATGGCCGAAAATGCACCACCAGCACCAAAATTGGACCACGAGGCACCACGGACCTCAAAACTGAAAACTATTCCCAGCATTATGGTTTTTTATGCATAAGAATGCACCAGGGATCACGGGGCAGCAAAACTCAACAGTCTTATTTTTGCACGAAAATTGCACAAATGGCCGAAAATGCACCACCAGCACCAAAATTGGACCACGAGGCACCACGGACCTCAAAACTGAAATCTCTTCCCAGCATTATGTCTTTTTATCCATAAGAATGCACCAGGGATCATGGGGCACCAAAACCCAAAAGTCTTATTTTTGCACAAAAATTGGACAATGGACCGAAAATGCACCATGGGCACCAAAATTGGACAACGGAGCACCTCGGACCTCAAAACTGATAATAGTTCTAAGCATTATGGTTTTTTATGCATAAGAATGCTCCAGGGATAACGGGGCACCAAAACCCAAAAGTTTTATTTTCGCCCGAAAAATGAACAAATGTCCGAAAATGCACACCAGGCACCAAAAATGGACCACGGGGCCCCACGAACCCCAAGACAGACAACTGTTCGGAGCAATATGGTTTTTTATGCATAAGAATGCACCAAGGATCACGGGGCACCAAAACCCAAAAGTCTTATTTTCGCATGAAAATTGAACTAAGGGACGAAAATGCACCACCAGCACCAAAATTGGACCACAGGGCAACACGGACCTCAAAACTTAAAAGTGCTTCGAGCATTATGGTTTTTTATGCATAAGAATGCACCAGGGATCACTAGGCACCAAAACCCAACAGTCTTATTTTCGCACGAAAATTGCACAAATGGCCGAAAATGCACCACCAGCACCAAAATTGGACCACGAGGCACCACGGACCTCAAAACTGAAAACTCTTCCCAGCATTATGGTTTTTTATGCATAAGAATGCACCAGGGATCACGGGGCACCAAAACCCAAAAGTCTTATTTTTGCACAAAAATTGGACAATGGACCGAAAATGCACCATGGGCACCAAAATTGGACAACGGAGCACCTCGGACCTCAAAACTGATAATAGTTCTAAGCATTATGGTTTTTTATGCATAAGAATGCTCCAGGGATAACGGGGCACCAAAACCCAAAAGTTTTATTTTCGCCCGAAAAATGAACAAATGTCCGAAAATGCACACCAGGCACCAAAAATGGACCACGGGGCCCCATGAACCCCAAGACAGACAACTGTTCGGAGCAATATGGTTTTTTATGCATAAAAATGCACCAAGGATCACGGGGCACCAAAACCCAAAAGTCTTATTTTCGCATGAAAATTGAACTAAGGGACGAAAATGCACCACCAGCACCAAAATTGGACCACAGGGCAACACGGACCTCAAAACTTAAAAGTGCTTCGAGCATTATGGTTTTTTATGCATAAGAATGCACCAGGGATCACTAGGCACCAAAACCCAACAGTCTTATTTTCGCACGAAAATTGCACAAATGGCCGAAAATGCACCACCAGCACCAAAATTGGACCACGAGGCACCACGGACCTCAAAACTGAAAACTCTTCCCAGCATTATGGTTTTTTATGCATAAGAATGCACCAGGGATCACGGGGCACCAAAACCCAAAAGTCTTATTTTTGCACAAAAATTGGACAATGGACCGAAAATGCACCATGGGCACCAAAATTGGACAACGGAGCACCTCGGACCTCAAAACTGATAATAGTTCTAAGCATTATGGTTTTTTATGCATAAGAATGCTCCAGGGATAACGGGGCACCAAAACCCAAAAGTTTTATTTTCGCCCGAAAAATGAACAAATGTCCGAAAATGCACACCCGGCGCGAAAAATGGTCCACGGGGCACCACGAACCTCAAGACAGAAAAGTGTTTCGAGCATTATGATTTTTTATGCATAAGAATGCACCAGGGATCATAGGGCACCAAAACTCTAAAGTCTTATTTTCGCACGAAAATTGAACAAATGGCCTAAAATGCATCACTGGCACCAAAATTGGACCACAGGGCACCTCTGTCCTCAAAACTGAAAAGAGTTCCGAGCATTATGGTGTTTTATGCATAAGAATGCACCAGGGATCACGAGGCACCAAAACCCAAAAGTCTTATTTTCGCACGTAAAATGCACAATGGGCCGAAAATGCACCACGGGCACCAAAATTTGGCCACTGGGTACCTCGGACCTCGAAACTGAAAAGTGCTCCAAGCATTATGGTTTTTTATGCATAAGAATGCAGTAGGGATCACGGGACACCAAAATCGAAAAGTCTTATTTTCGTACGAAAATTCACAAAGGGCCGAAAATGCACCGCGAGCACGAAAATTGGACCACGGGGCACCTCGGACCTCAAAATTGAAAAGTGTTGTGAGCATTATGGTTTTTATGCATAAGAAAGCACCAGGGTTCACAGGGCACCAATTTCCAAAAGTCTTGTTTTCGCACGAAAATTGCACAAATGGCCGAAAATGGTCCACAGGCACCAAAATTGGACCACGGTGAACCTCGGACCTCAAAACTTAAAAGTGCTCCTAGCATTATGGTTTTTTATGCATAAGAATGCACCAGGGATCATGGGCACCAAAACCCAAAAGTCTTATATTCTCACGAAAATTGCACAAATGGCCGAGAATGCACCACCGGCACCAAAATTGGACAACGAGGCACCACGGACCTCAAAACTGAAAAGTGTTCCGAGCATTATGGTTTTTTGTGCATAAGAATGCACCCAGGATCACGGGGCACCAAAACCGAAAAGTCTTATTTTCGCACGAAAATTGCACAATGGGCCGAAAATGCACACCCGACACCAAAAATGGAGCACGGGGCACCACGAACCTCAAGACAGAAAAGTGGTCCGAGCATTATGGTTTTTTATGCATAAGAATGCACCAGGGATATGGGGCACCAAAACCCAAAAGTCTTAATTTCGCAAGAAAATTGCACAATGGGCCGAAAATGCACATCGGGCACCAAAATTGGAACACGGGGCACCTCGGACCTCAAAACTAAAAGGTGCTATTAGCTTTATGTTTATTATGCATAAGAATGCACCAGGGATCATAGGGTACCAAACCCCAAAAGTCTTATTTTCGCACAAAAATTGCACAATGGGCCGAGAATGCACCACCAGCACCAAAATTGGACCACGAGGCACCGCAGACCTCAAAACTGAAAAGTGTTCCTAGCATTATTCTTTTTTATGCATAACAATGCACCAGGGATTACGGGGCAACAAAATCCAAAAGTCTTATTTTCGCCCGAAAAATGAACAAAAGACCGAAAATGCACACCCGAACCAAAAATGGACCACAGGGCACCACGAACCTCAAGACAGAAAAGTGTTCCGAGAATTATGGTTATTTATGTGTAACAATGCACCAGGGATCACGGGGCACCAAAACCCAAAATTCTTAATTTCGCACGAAAATTGCACAAATTGCCGAAAATGCACAACGAGCACCAAAATTGGACCACGGGGCAGCTCGGACCTGAAAACTGAAAAGTACTCCGAGCATTATCGTTTTTTATGCATAGGAATACACCAGGGATCAGGGGCACCAAAACCAAACAGTCTTATTTTCGCACGATCATTGCACAATGGGCCGACAATGCACCACTAGCACCAAAATTGGAACACGAGGCACCACGGTCCTCAAAACTGAAAAGTGTTCCTAGCATTATGGTTTTTTATGCATAACAATGCACCAGGGATTACAGGGCAGCAAAACCCAAAAGTCTTATTTTTGCCCGAAAAATGAACAAATGCCCGAAAATGCACACCGGCACCACAAATGGACCACAGGGCACCACGAACCTCAAGACAAAAAAGTGATCCGAGCATTATGGTTTTTTATGCATAAGAATGCACCAGGGATCACGGGGCACCAAAATCCAAAAATCTTAATTTCGCACGAAAATTGCACATCGGGCCAAAATTGCACAACGGTTACCAAAATTGGACCACGGGGCACCTCGGGCCTCAAGACTGAAAAGTGCTCCAAGAATTATGATTTTTTATGCATAAGAATACACCAGGGATCATAGGGTAGCAAAACCCAAAAGTCTTATTTTTGCACGAAAATTGCACAATGGGCCGAAAATGTACCATGAGCACCAAAATTGGACCACGGGGCACCTCGGACCTCAAAACTTAAAAGTTCTCCGACAATTATGGTTTTATGCATAAGAATGCACTATGGATCACGGGGCACCAAAACCCAAAAGTCTTATTTTCGCACGAAAATTTCACAAATGGCCGAAAATGTACCACCGGCACCAAAATTGGACCACGGGGCACCACGGACCTCAAAACTGAAAAGTGCTCCAAGCATTATGATATTTTATGCATAAGAATGCACTAGGGATCACGGGGCACCAAAACCCAAAAGTCTTATGTTCGCACGAAAATTGCTAAATGGTCCGAAAATGCTTCACAGGCACCAAAATTGTACCACAGGGTACCTCAGACCTCAAAACTTAAAAGTTCTCTGAGCATTATCATTTTTTATGCATAAGAATGCACCAGGGACCACAGGGCACCAAAATCCAAAAGTCTTATTTTTGCACGAAAATTTCACAACTGACCGAAAATGCACCACCGTCACCAAAATTGGACCATGGGGCACCACGGACCTCAAAACTGAAAAGTGCTCCAAGAATTATGGTTTTTTTATGCATAAGAATGCACCAGGGATCACGGGGCACCAAAGCCCAAAAGTCTTATTTTTGCACGAAAATTGCACAATGGGCCGAAAATGCTCGACGGGCACCAATATTGGACCACGGGCCACCTTGGACCTCAAAACTTAAAAGTTATCTGAGCATTATGGTTTTTTATGCATAAGAATGCATCACGGATCAAGGGGTACCAAAACCCAAAATTCTTTTTTTGGCACGAAAATTGCACATTTGGCCGAAAATGCACCATGGGCACCAATATTGGACCATGAGGCACCACGGACCTCAAAACTGAAAGGTGCTCCGAGCATTATGGTTTTTTATGCAAAAGAATGCACCAGGAATCACGAGGCACCGAAACCCAAAAGTCTTACTTTCACACGAAAATTGCATAATGGGCGGAAAATGCACAACGAGCACCAAAATTGGACCACGGGGCACCTCGGACCTCAAAACTTTAAAGTTCTCCGAGCATTATGGTTTTATGGATAAGAATGCACCTGGGATCATGGGGCACCAAAACCCAAAAGTCTTATTTTCGCACCAAAATTGTACCACGGGGCACCTCAGACCTCAAAAATTCAAAGTTCTCTGAACATTATGGTTTTTTATGCATAAGAATGCACTAGGGATCACGGGGCACCAAAACCCAAAAGTCTTATTTTTGCACGAAAATTTCACAACTGACCAAATATGCACCACCGGCACAAAAAGTTGGACCTTGGGGCACCACGGACCTCAAAACTGAAAAGTGCTCCAAGCATTATGATTTTTTATGCATAAGAATGCACCATGGATCATGGGGCACCAAAACCCAAAAGTCTTATGTTCGCACGAAAATTGCACAATGGTCCGAAAATGCTTCACGGGCACCAAAATTGTACCACGGGGCACCTCAGACCTCAAAACTTAAAAGTTCTCTGAGCATTATCATTTTTTATGCATAAGAATGCACCAGGGATCACAGCGCACCAAAACCCAAAAGTCTTATTTTCGCACGAAAATTTCACAACTGACCGAAAATGCACCACCGGCACCAAAATTGAACCATGGGGCACCACGGACCTCAAAACTGAAAAGTGCTCCAAGCATTATGGTTTTTTATGCATAAGAATGCACCAGGGAGCACGGGGCTCCAAAATCCAAAAGTCTTATTTTCGCACGAAAATTGCACAATGGGCCGAAAATGCTCGATGGGCACCAATATTGGACCACGGACCACCTTGGACCTCAAAACTTAAAATTTCTCTGAGCATTATGGGTTTTTATGCATATGAATGCACCAGGCATTACGGGGTACCAAAATCCAAAGGTCTTATTTTCGCACGAAATTTACACAATGGGCCGAAAATGCACCACGGGCACCAAAATTGGACAACGGGGAACCTCGGACCTCAATACTTAAAAGTGGTCCAAGCATTATGGTTTTTTATGCATAATAATGCACCAGGGATAATGGGGCACGAAAACCCAAAAGTCTTATTTTCGCACGAAAGTTGCACAAATGGACGAAAATGCACCATTGGCACCAAAATTGGTCCAAGGGCACCACGAACCTCAAATCTAAAAAGTGTTCCAAGCATTATGGTTTTTTATGAATAAGAATGCATCACGGATCAAGGGGCACCAAAACCCAAAATTCTTTTTTTCGCACGAAAATTGCACAATTGGCCGAAAATGCACCACGGGCACCAATATTGGACCATGAGGCACCACGGACCTCAAAACTGAAAAGTGTTCCGAGCATTATGGTTTTTTATGCATAAGAATGCCCCAGGGATCACGGGGCACCAAAACCCAAAAGTTTTATTTTCGTACGAAAATTGCACAAGGGGCCGAAAATGCACCACGGGGACCAAAATTGGACCACGGAGCACCTCGGACCTCAAAATTGGAAAGTACACCGAGCATTATGGTCTTTTATAGTACAAGAGATTATATCGAGAAAAATAATGCATCATGGGTCAAGAATTCTATGATAAATAACCTCAAATAATTCTTTAATGTTAAAACCTACAAACAGTGGCATGGAGTTGATAGATGGTACAGATCATGTATGACATCAACTGTATGAAAGAGTACAAAACAAAAGGTCAAGGAATCTTCCCAAGAAAAGAAACATAGAGGGATATGGACTTGATAGATGGTACAGGTCATATATGACATCAACTGTATGAAAGAGTTATGCAACACATAGCGAACACGGGGCACCATGGACCTCAAAACTGAAAAGTGCTCCAAGCATTATGGTTTTTTATGCATAAGAATGCACCAGGAATCACGGGGCACCAAAACCATAATGCTCTGAGCACTTTTCAGTATTGAGGTTTGTGGTGCCACGTGGTCAAATGTTGGTCCCGTGGTGCATTTTCAAGCCATTGTTCAATTTTCGTGTGAAAATAAGAATTTTGGGTTTTGGTGCCCCATGATCCCTGGTGCATTCATATGCATAAAAAACCATAATGGTCGGAGCACTTTTTAGTTTTGAGGTCTGTGGTGTCTAGTGGTTCAATTTTGCTGCCCCGTGGTGCATTTTTGGCCCATGGTGCAATTTACGTGCCAAAATAAGACCTTTGGGCTTTTGTGCCTCGTGATCTATTTTCGGCACATGGTCCAATTTTGGTGCCCGTGGTGCATTTTTAGCACATGGTCCAATTTTCGTGCCAAAATAAGACTTTTAGTTTTTGGTGCCCCGTTATCCCTAGTGCATTCTTATGCATAAAAAACCATCATGCTTGGAACACTTTTTAGTTTTGTGGTTCGTGGTGTGGAGTGGTCCAATTTTGGTGCCCGTGGTGCATTTTCGGCACATGGTGCAATTTTCGTTCCAAAATAAGACTTTTAGGTTGTGGTGCCCTGTGATTCTTGGTGCATCCTTATGCATAAAAAACTATAATGCTCTGAGCAATTTTCAGTTTTGAGGTCCGTGGTGCCCCGTGGTCCAATTTTGGTACCCGTGGTGCATTTTCGGCACATGGTGCAATTTTCGTTCCAAAATAAGACTTTTGGATTTTGGTGCCCCGTGACACCTTAAGGTCCGTGGTGCCCTGTGGTCCAATTTTGGTGCCCGTGGTGAATTTTCGGCACATGGTCCAATTTTCGTGCAAAAATAAGTCTTTTGGGTTTTGGTGCTTTGTGATTCTTGGTGCATCCTTATGCATAAAACACCATAATGCTCTGAGCACTTTTAAGTTTTGAGATACGTGGTGCTCCGTGGTCCAATTTTGGTGCCCGTGGTACATTTTCGGCACATGGTGCAATTTTTGTGGCAAAATAATACTTTTGGGTTTTGGTGCCCTGTGATTCTTGGTGCATCCTTATACATAGAAAACCATAATGCTCGGAGCACTTTTCAGTTTTGAGGTCCATGGTGCCCCGTGGTCTAATTTTGGTGCCCGTGGTGCATTTTCGGCACATGGTACAATTTTCGTGCCAAAATAAGTCTTTTGGGTTTTGGTGCCCTGTGATTCTTGGTGCATCCATATGCATAAAACACAATAATTCTATAAGCACTTTCAAGTTTTTAGGTCTGTGGTGCCCCGTGGTCCAATTTTGGTGCTCGTGGTTCATTTTCGGCACATGGTGCAATTTTCGTGCCAAAATAATACTTTTGGGTTTTGGTGCCCTGTGATTCTTGGTGCATTCTTATGCATAAAAACCATAATGCTCTGAGCACTTTTCAGTTTTGAGGTTCGTTATGCGCCGTGTTCCAATTGTTGTACCCGTGGTGCATTTTCGGCACATGGTGCAATTTTCGCCCCAAAATGAGACTTTTGGGTTTTGGTGCCCCGTGTTCCTTGGTGCATCCTTATGCATATAAAACCGTAATGCTCAGAGCACTTTTAAATTTTTAGATCTGTGGTGCCCCGTGGTCCAATTTTGGTGCCTGTGGTGCATTTTCGGCACATGGCCCAATTTTCGTGCCAAAATAAGACTTTTGGGTTTTGTTTCCACGTGATCCCTAGTGCATTATTAAGCATAAAAAAGCATAATAGATGGAGCACTTTTCAGTTTTGAGTCTCGTGGTGCCCCGTGGTCCAATTTTGGTGCCTGTGGAACATTTTAGACACATGGTGCAATTTTCGTGCTAAATAAGACTTTTCAGTTTTGGTGCCCTGTGATTATTGGTGCGTCCTTATGCATAAAAAACCATAATGCTCTGAGCACTTTTCAGTTTTGAGGTCCGTGGTGCCCCGTGGTCCAATTTTGGTGCCCGTGGTGCATTTTCGGCACATGGTCCAATTTTCGTGCCAAAATAAGACTTTTGGTTTTTGGTGCCCCGTTATTCCTGGTGCATTCTTATGCATAAAAAACCATAATGCTCTGAGCGCTTTTTAGTTTTGAGGTTTGTGGTGTCCCGTGGTCTAATTTTGGTGACCGTGGTGCATTTTCGGCCCACGATGCAATTTTCGTGCGAAAATAAGACTTTTGGGTTTTGGTGCCCCGTGATCCCTTGTGCATTCTTATGCATAAAAAACCATAATGCTTGGAGCACTTTTCAGTTTTGAGGTCTGTGGTGCCCCGTGGTCAACCTTTAGTGTCCATTGGTGCATTTTCGGCCCATGGTGCAATTTTAGTCCTAAAATAAGACTTTTGGGTTTTGGTGCTTTGTGATCCTTGGTCCATCCTTATGCATAAAAAACCATAATTCTCTGAGCACTTTTCAATTTTGTGGTCCGTGGTGCCCCGTGGTCCAATTTTGGTGCCGTAGTGCATTTTCGACCCATTGTGCAATTTTTGTGCGAAAATAAGACTTTTGGGTTTTCATGCCCCGTAATCCCTGGTGCATTCTCATGCATAAAAACCCATGATGCTCAGAGCACTTTTTAGTTTTGAGGTCCGTGGTGCCCCGTGGTCCAATTTTGCTGGCCGTGGTGCATTTTCGGCCCATTGTGCCTTTTTCGTGCGAAAATAAGACTTTTGGGTTTGGGTGCCACGTGATCCCTGGTGCATTCTTATGCATAAAAACCCATAATGCTTAAGCACTTTGCAATTTTGAGGTCAATGGTGCCCCGTGGCCCAATTTTGGTGACCGTGGTGCATTTTCGAGTCATGGTGCAATTTTCGTTCCCAAATAAGACTTTTGGGTTTGGTGCCTCGTAATCCCTGGTGCATTGTTATGCATAAAAAACCATAATGCTCAGAGCACTTTTCAGTTTTGAGGTCAGTGGTGCCCCGTGGTCCAATTTTGGTACCCGTGGTGCATTTTCGGCCAATTGTGCAATTTTCTTGGGAAAATAAGACTTTTGGATTTTGGTGTCTCGTGATCCCTAGTGCATTCTTATGCATAAAAATGCATAATGCTCGGAGCACTTTTCAGTTTTGAGGTCCATGGTGCCCCGTGGTCCAATTTTCGTGCCCATGGTGCATTTTCGTCACATGGTGCAATTTTAGTGCGAAAATGAGACTTTTGGTGCCCTATGATCCTTGGTGCATCCTTATGCATAAAAAACCATAATGCTCTGAGCACTTTTCAATTTTGAGGTCCGTGGTGCCCCGTGGTCCAATTTTGGTGCCCGTAGTGCATTTTCGACCCAATGTGCAATTTTTGTGCGAAAATAAGACTTTTTCATTTTCGTACCCCGTAATCCCTGGTCAATTCTCATGCATAAAAATGCATAATGCTCGGAGCACTTTTCAGATTTGAGGTCCATGGTGCCCCGTGGTCCAATTTTCGTGCCCATGGTGCATTTTCGTCACGTGGTGCAATTTTAGTGCGAAAATGAGACTTTTGGTGCCCTATGATCCTTGGTGCATCCTTATGCATAAAAAACCATAATGCTCTGAGCACTTTTCAATTTTGAGGTCCGTGGTGCCCCGTGGTCCAATTTTGGTGCCCGTAGTGCATTTTCGACCCATTGTGCAATTTTTGTGCGAAAATAAGACTTTTGCGTTTTCGTACCCCGTAATCCCTGGTCAATTCTTATGCATAAAAACCCATGATGCTCAGAGTACTTTTTATTTTTGAGGTCCGTGGTGCCCCGTGGTCCAATTTTGCTGGCCGTGGTGCATTTTCGGCCCATTGTGCATTTTTTGTGCCCAAATCAAATAAGACTTTTGGGTTTTGGTGCCTCGTAATCCCTGGTGCATTGTTATGCATAAAAAACCATAATGCTCAGAGCACTTTTCAGTTTTGAGGTCAGTGGTGCCTCGTTGTCCAATTTTGGTACCCGTGGTGAATTTTCGGCCAATTGTGCAATTTTCTTGGGAAAATAAGACTTTTGGATTTTGGTGTCTCGGGATCCCTGGTGCATTCTTATGCATAAAAACGCATAATGCTCTGAGCACGTTTCAGTTTTGAGGTCCGTGGTGCCCCGTGATCCTATTTTGATGCCCATTGGTGCTTTTTCTGCCCATGGTGCAATTTTCGTCCCAAACTAAGACTTTTTGGTGTTGGTGCCTTGTGATCCCTGGGGCATTCTTATTATGCTTTAAAAACCATAATGATCGGAGAACTTTTCAATTTTGAGGTCCGTGGTGTCCTGTGGTCTAATTTTTTTGCCCTTGGTGCATTTTCGGCACATGGTCCAATTTTCATTCCAAAAGAAGACTTTTGGGTTTTGGTACCCCTGTGATCCTTGGGGCATTCTTATGCATAAAAAATCATAATGCTCGGAGCACATTTCAGTTTTGAGGTCCGTGGTGTCCCGTGGTCGAATTTTGTTGCCCCGTGGTGCATTTTTGGCCCATGGTGCAATTTTCGAGCCAAAATAAGACTTTTGGCTGTTGGTGACCCTGTGATCCCTGGGGCATTCTTGTGCATAGAAAACCTTAATGCTCGGAGCACTTTTTAGTTTTGAGGTTTGTGGTGTCCCGTGGTCAAATTTTGGGGCCCCGTGGTGCATTTTTGGCCCATGGTGCAATTTTCCTGCCAAAATAAGACTTTTCGATTTAGGTGCCCCGTGATCCCTGGGGTATTCTTATGCTTTAAAAACCATAATGCTCAGAGCACTTTCAGTTTTGAGGTCCGTGGTGTCCCGTGGTGCATTTTTGGCACATGGTCCAATTTTCGTGCCAAAATAAGACTTTTGGGTTTTGGTGCCCCTGTGATCCCATGTGCTTTCTTATGCAAAAAAAATCATAATGCTCGGAGAAATCTTCAGTTTTGAGGTCCGTGGTGTCCTGTGGTCCAATTTTGGTGTCCCGTGGTGCATTTTTTGCCCATGGTGCAATTTTCGTACCAAAAGAAGACATTTGGCTTTTGGTGCCCCCGTCATCCTTGGGGCATTCTTTTGGATAAAAAACTATAATCGTCGGAGCATTTTTCAGTTTTGAGGTCCGTGGTGCCCCGTGGTACAATTTTGGTGCCCATTGGTGCATTTTTGGCCCATGGTGCAATTTTCGTGCCAAAATAAGACTTTTCGATTTAGGTGCCCCGCGATCCCTAGGGTATTCTTATGCATAAAAAACCATAATGCTAGGAGCACTTTTCAGTTTTGAGGTCCGTGGTGTCCCGTGGTCCAATTTTGGTGCCCCGTGGTGCAATTTTCGAGCCAAAATAAGACTTTTGGCTTTTGGTGACCGTGTTATCCCTGGGGCATTCACGTGCATAAAAAACCATAATGCTCGGAGCACTTTTTAGTTTTGACGTCTGTGGTGTCCCGTGGTCCAATTTTGATGCCTTGTGGTGCATTTTTGGCTCATGGTGAAATTTTCGTTCCAAAATAAGACTTTTGGATTTTGGTACCCCTATGATCCCTGGGGCATTCTTATGCATAAAAAACCATAATGCTCAGAGCACTTTTCAGTTTTGAGGTTCGTGGTGTCCCGTGGTCCAATTTGGGTGCCCCGTGGTGCATTTTTGGCCCATCGTGCAATTTTCGATTTTTGGCCTCAAACTGAAAAGTGCTCCGAGAATTATGATTTTTTATGCATAAGACTTTTCGATTTAGGTGCCCCGTGATCCCTGGGGTATTCTTATGCATAAAAAATCATAATGCTCGGAGCACTTTTCAATTTTGAGGTTCGTGGTGTCCCGTGGTCCAATTTTGGTGCCTCATGGTGCAATTGTCGAGCCAAAATAAGACTTTTGGCTTTTGGTGACCCTGTGATCCCTGGGGCATTCATGTGCATAAAAAACCATAATGCTCAGAGCACTTTTTAGTTTTGAGGTCTGTGGTGTCCCGTGGTCCAATTTTGGTGCCCCCGTGGTGTATTTTTAGCCCATGGTGCAATTTTCTTGCCAAAATAAGACTTTTTGATTTAGGTGCCCCATGATCCCTGGGGTATTCTTATGCTTTAAAAACCACAATGCTCGGAGCACTTTTCAGTTTTGAGGTCCGTGGTGCCCCGTGGTCCAATTTTGTTACCCGTGGTGCATTTTTGGCACATGGTCCAATTTTCGTGCCAAAATAAGTCTTTTGGGTTTCTGTGCCCCTGTGATCCCTAAGGCATTCTTATGCATAAAAAACCATAATGCTCGGAGCACTTTTCAGTTTTGATGTCTGTGGTATTGCCTGTGGTGGATTTTCGGCACATGGTGTAATTTTTGTGCCAAAATAAGACTTTTGGGTTTTGGTGCCACGTGATCCCTGGGGTATTGTTATGCTTTAAAACAATAATGCTCGGAGCACTTTTGAGTTTTGAAGTTCGTGGTACCCCATGGTTCAATTTTGTTACCCGTGGTGCATTTTCGGCACATGGTCCAATTTTCATGGCAAAATAAAACTTTTGGGTTTTGGTGCCCCTATGATCCCTAGGGCATTCTTATGCATAAAAAATCATAATGCTCGGAGCACTTTTCAGTTTGGAGGTCTGTGGTATTGCTTGTGGTGGATTCTCAGAACATGGTGCAATTTTTGTGCCAAAATAAGACTTTTTGGTTTTGGTACCTCGTGATCCCTGGGGCATCCTTATGCATAAAATACCATAATGCTCTGAGCACTTTTCAGTTTTGAGGTCTATGGTGCACCGTGGTACAATTTTGGTGCCCATTGGTGCATTTTTGGCCTGTGGTGCAATTTTTGTGCAAAAATAAGACTTTTGGGATTTGGTTCCATGTTATCCCTGGTGCATTCTTATGCATAAAAAACCATAAGGCTCGGAGTACTTTTCAGTTTTTTGGTCCGTGGTCCCCATTGGTACAATTTTCATGCCAAAATAAGACTTTTAGGTTTTGGTGCCACGCGATCCCTGGTGCATCCTTATGCATAAAAAACCATAAGGCTCGGATCACTTTTCAGTTTTAAGGTTCGTGGTGTCTCGTTGTCCAATTTTGGTACCCCGTGGTGCATTTTTGGCCCATGGTACAATTTTCGTGCCAAAATAAGACTTTTGGGTTTTGGTTCCATTTGATCCCTGGTGCTTTCTTATACATAAAAATCCATAAGGCTCGGAGCACTTTTTAGTTTTTAGGTCAGTGGTGTCCAGTGGTCCAATTTTGGTGCCCTGTGGTACATTTTTGGCCCATGGTGCAATTTTCGTGACAGAATAACACTTTTGGCTTTTGGTGCCATGTCATCCCTAGGGAATTCTTATGCATAAAACCCATAATGCTCGGAGCACTTTTAAGTTTTGAGGTCCGTGGTGCCCCGTGCTCTAATTTTTGTGCCCGTGGTGCATTTTCGGCACATGGTCCAATTTTCGTGCCAAAATAAGACTTTTGGGTTTTGGTGCCCCTGTGATCCCTGGGGCATTCTTATGCATAAAAAACCATAATGCTCGGAAAACTTTTCATTTTGGAGGTCCGTGGTGTCCCGTGGTCCAATTTTGGTGCCACGTGGGTCATTTTGGCCCATGGTGCAATTTTAGTGCCAAAATAAGACTTTTGTGTTTTGGTGCCCCGTGATCCCTGGGGCATTCTTATGCACAAAAAACCATAATGCTTGGAGCAATTTTCAGATTTGAGTTCCGTGGTTCGCCGTGGTCCAATTTTGGTGCCCGTGGTGCATTTTCGGCACATGGTGCAATTTTCTTGCCAAAATAAGACTTTTGGGTTATCCCCCTGATCCCTGAGGCGTGGTGCATTTTTGGCCCATGGTGCAATTTTTGTGCCAAAATAAGACTTTTGGGTTTTGGTGCCTCGTGATCCTTGGTGCATCCTTATGCATAAAAAACTAAAATGCTTGGAGCACCTTTCAGTTTGAGGTCCGTGGTGTCCAGTGGTCCAATTTTGGTGCCCTGTCATGCATTTTTGGCCCATGGTGCAATTTTCGTGCCAAAATAAGACTTTTGGTTTTCGTACCCCGAGATCCCTGGTGGATTCTTATGCATAAAAATCCATAATTCTCGGAGCACTTTTCAGTTTTAGGTCCGTGGTGTCCAGTGGTCCAATTTTGGTGTCCCGTGGTGCATTTTCGGCCATGTGCGCAATTTTCGTGCGAAAATAAGACTTTTGGGTTTTGGTACCCCGTGAACCTTGGGACATTCTTATGCATAAAAAACCATAATGATCGGAGTAATTTTCAGTTTTCACGTCCGTCGTGTCCCGTGGTCCAATTTTAGTGCCCCGTGGTGCATTTTTGGCCCATGGTGCAAATTTCGTGCAAAAATAAGACTTTTGGGTTTTGGTGCCCCGTGATCCCTGGGGTACTCTTATGCATAAAAAACCATAATGCTCGGAGCACTTTTCAGTTTTGAGGTCCGTGATGCCCCGTGGTCTAATTTAGGTGCCGGTGGTGCATTTTCCGCACATGGTCCAATTTTCGTGCCAAAATAAGACTTTTGAGTTTTGGTGCCCCTATGATCCCTGGGGCATTCTTATGCATAAAAAACCATAATGCTCGGAACACTTTTCATTTTTGAGGTCTGTGGTGTCCCGTGGTCCAATTTTGGTGCCACGCGGGCCATTTTTGGCCCATGGTGCAATTTTCGTGCCAAAATAAGACTTTTGTGTTTTGGTGCCCCGTGATCCTTGGGGCATTCTTATGCATAAAAAACCATAATGCTTGGAGCACTTTTCAGTTTTGAGTTCCGTGGTTCGCCGTGGTCCAATTTTGGTGCCCGTGGTGCATTTTCGGCACATGGTGCAATTTTCTTGCCAAAATAAGACTTTTGGGTTATCCCCCTGATCGCTGGGGCGTTGTGCATTTTCGGTCCATGGTGCAATTTTCGTTCCAAAATAAGACTTTTGGGTTTTGTTCCCCTATGATCCTTGGTGCATCCTTATGCATAAAAAACCAAAATGCTCGGAGCACCTTTTAGTTTTGAGGTCCGTGGTGTCCAGTGGTCCAATTTTGGTGTCCAGTGGTCCATTTTTGGCCCATGGTGCAATTTTCGTGCAAAAATAAGACTTTTGGGTTTTGGTGCGCCGTGATCCCTGGTGGATTCTTATGCATAAAAAACCATAATTCTCAGAGCACTTTTCAGTTTGAGGTCCGTGGTGTCTAGTGGTCCAGTTTTGGTGTCCCGTGGTGCATTTTCGGCCATGTGTGCAATTTTCGTGCGAAAATAAGACTTTTGGGTTTTGGTGCCCTATGATCCTTGGTGCATCCTTATGCATAAAAAACTAAAACACTCGGAGCACCTTTCAGTTTTGAGGTCTGTGGTGTCCAGTGGTCCAATTTTGTGCCCCGTCGTGCATTTTTGGCCCATGGTGCAACTTTCGTGCCAAAATAAGACTTTTGGGTTTTGATGCCCCGTGATCCCTAGTGGATTCTTATGCATAAAAAACCATAATTCTCGGAGCACTTTTCAGTTTGAGGTCCGTGGTGTCCAGGGGTCCAATTTTGGTGTCCCATGGTGCATTTTCGGCCATTTGTGCAATTTTTGTGCGAAAATAACACTTTTGGGTTTTGGTGCCCCGCGATCCCTGGTGCATTCTATGCATAAAAAACCATAATGCTCCTAGCACTTTTCAGTTTTGATGTCTGTGGTCCAATTTTGGAGCTCGTGGTGCATTTTTGGCCCATGGTGCAATTTTCGTGCCAAAGTAAGACTTTTGGGTTTTGGTGGGTTTCGGTGCCCCGTGATCCCTGGTGCATTCTTATGCATAAAAAACCATAATGCTCAGAGAACTTTTCAGTTTTTAGGTCCGTGGTGCCCCATGCTCCAATTTTGGTCCCCATTGGTGCATTTTCGGCCCATGGTGCAATTTTCGTCCCAAAATAAGACTTTTGAATTTTGGTGCCCCGTGATCCCTAGGGCGTTCTTATGCATAAAAAACCATAATGCTCGGAGCACTTTTCAGTTTTGAGGTCTGTGGTGCCCTGTGGTCCAATTTTTGTGCTCGTGGTGCTTTTTTTGGCACTTGGTGCAATTTTCGTGCCAAAATACGACTTTTGGGTTTTGGTGCCATGTGATCCCTGGGGCATTCTTATGCATTAAAAACCATAATGCTCATATCACTTTTTAGTTTTGAGGTCCTTGGTGCCCCGTGGTCTAATATGTGTGCACGTTGGTGCATTTTAGGCACATGGTGCAATTTTCGTGCCAAAATAAGACTTTTGGGTTTTGGTGCCACGTCATCCTTGGTGAATTGTTATGCATAAAAAACCATAATGCTTGGAGCACTTTTCAGTTTTGAAGTCCGTGGTGTCCAGTGGTCCAACCATAATGCTCGGAGCACTTTTCAGTTTTTAGGTTTGTGGTGCCCCATGGTCAAATTTTGGTGCCCGTGATGCATTTTCTGCCCATTATGCAATTTTTGTGCGAAAATAAGACATTTGGGTTTTGCTGCCCCGTGATCCCTGGTGTATTCTTATGCATAAAAAAGCATAAGGCTCTAAGCAATTTTCAGTTTTTAGGTCCGTGGTGTCCAGTGGTCCAAGTTTTGTGCCCGTGGTGCATTTTCGGCACATGGTGCAATTTTCCTGCCAAAATAAGACTTTTGGGTTTTGGTGCCCCGTGATCCCTGGTGCATCCTTATGCATAAAAAACCATAATGCTCGGAGAACTTTTCAGTTTTGAGGTCCATGGTGCCCCGTGGTACAATTTTGGTGCCCGTGGTGGATATTTGGCACATGGTCCAATTTTCGTCCCAAAATAAGACTTTTGGGTTTTGGTGCCACGTGATCCCTGGGGCGGTTCGTGGTGTCCCGTGGTCCAATTTTGGTGTCCTGTGGTGCATTTTCGGCCCATGGTGCAATTTTCGTGCCAAAATAATACTTTTGGGTTTTGGTGCCCCGTGATCCCTGATGCATTCTTATGCATAAAAAACCATAATGCTTGGAGCACTTTTCAGTTTTGAGGTCAGTGATGTCCATTGGTCCAATTTTGGTGTCTCGTGGTGTATTTTTTGCACATGGTCCAATTTTGGTGCGAAAATAAGACTTTTGGGTTTTGGTGCCAGGTGATCCCTGGTACATTCTTATGCATAAAAAATCATAAGGCTCGGAGCAGTTTTCAGTTTTTAGGTCTGTGGTGTCCCGTGGTCCAATTTTAGTGTCACATGGTGCATTTTTTGCCCATGGTGCAATTTTCTTCCCAAAATAAGTCTTTTGGGTTTTGATGCCCTTGTGATCCTTGGTGCATTCTTATGCATGAAAAACCATAATGCTCGAAGCACTTTTTGGTTTTGAGGTCTGTGGTGCCCCGTGGTCCAATTTTGGTGCCCATTGGTGCATTTTCGGCACATGGTTTAATTTTCGTGCCAATATAAGACTTTTGGGTTTTGGTGCCCGTTATCCTTGGTGCATCGTTATGCATAAAAAACCATAATTCTCAGAGCACTTTTAAGTTTTGAGGTCTGTGGTTCCCCGTGGTCGAATTTTAGTGCCCGTGGTGCATTTTTTGCACATGGTGTCATTTTCGTGCGAAAATAAGACTTTTGGGTTTTGGTGCTCCGCGATCCCTGATGCATTCTTATGCATAAAAAACTATAATGCTAGGAGCACTTTTCAGTTTTGAGGTCCGTGGTGTCCAGTTGTCCAATTTTGGTGCCCCGTGGTGCATTTTTGGCCCATGGTGCAATTTTTGTGCCAAAATAAGACTTTTGGCTTTTGGTGCCTCATGATCCCTGGGCCATTCTTATGCATAAAAAACCATAATGCTCAGAGCAATTTTCAGTTTTGAGGTCCGTGGTGCACCATGGTCCAATTTTGGTGCCCAAGGTGCATTTTTGACCCTTTTGTACAATTTTCGAGCGAAAATTAGACTTTTTGGTTTTGGTGCCCCGTGATCCCTGGTGCATTCATATGCATAAAAGACCATAATGCTCAGAGTAATTTTTAGTTTTGAGGTCCGTGGTGCCCCGTGGTCCAATTTTGGTGCCCATGGTGCATTTTAGGCATATGGTGCAATTTTCGTGCCAAAATAAGACTTTGGGCTTTGGTATCCCGTGATCCTTGGTGGATTCTTATAGATAAAAAACCATAATGCTCGGAGCAGTTTTCAGTTTTGAGGTTCGTGGTGCATCATGCTCCAATTTTGGTGCCCGTGGTGCATTTTTGACCCATTGTGCAATTTTCCTGCGAAAATAAGACTTTTTGGTTTTTGTGCCCCATGATCCCTGGTGCATTCTTATGCATAAAAAACTATAATGGTCGGAGCACTTTTCAGTTTTGAGGTCCGTGGGGCCCCGTGCTCCAATTTTGGTGCCCGTGGTGGATTTTTGGCCATTTGTGCAATTTTCGTGTGAAAATAAGACTTTTGGGTTTCGGTGCCCCGTGATCCCGTGTGGATTCTTATGCACATAAAACCATAATGCTCGGAGCACTTTTCAGTTTTGAGGTCTGTGGTGCCCCGTGGTCCAAATTTGGTGCCCGTGATGCATTTTCGGCACATGCTGCAATTTTCATGCCAAAATAAGACTTTTGGGTTTTGGTACCCTGTGATCCATGGCGCATCCTTATGCATAAAAAACCATAAGGCTCGGAGCACTTTTCACTTTTGAGGTCCGTGGTGTCCAGTGGTTCAATTTTGGTGCCCTGTGGTGCATTTTTGGCCCATGGTGCAATTTTTGGGCCAAAATAAAACCTTTGGGTTTTGGAGCCCCGTGATCCCTAGTGCATTCATATGCATAAAAAACCACAATGCTCAGAGCACTTTTTCAGTTTTGAGGTCCGTGGTGCCCCGTGGTCCAATTTTGGTGCCCGTGGTGCATTTTCGGCACATGCTGCAATTTTCATGCCAAAATAAGACTTTTGGGTTTTGGTGCCCTGTGATCCTTGGTGCATCCTTATGCATAAAAAACTAAAATGCTCGGAGCACCTTTCAGTTTTGAGGTCTGTGGTGTCCAGTGGTCCAATTTTGGTGCCCCGTCGTGCATTTTTGGCCCATGGTGCAATTTTCGTGCCAAAATAAGACTTTTGGGTTTTGGTGCCCCGTGATCCCTAGGGCATTCTTATGCATAAAAAACCATAATGCTCGGAGCACTTTTCAGTTTTGAGGTCCGTGGTGCCCTGTGGTCCAATTTTTGTGCCCGTGGTGCTTTTTTGGCACTTGGTGCAATTTTCGTGCCAAAATACGACTTTTGGGTTTTCGTGCCACGTGATCCCTGGGGCATTCTTATGCATTAAAAACCATAATGCTCGGATCACTTTTCAGTTTTGAGGTCCTTGGTGCCCCGTGGTCTAATATTTATGCACATTGGTGCATTTTAGGCACATGGTGCAATTTTCGTGCCAAAATAAGACTTTTGGGTTTTGGTGCCACGTCATCCTTGGTGAATTCTTATGCATAAAAAACCATAATGCTTGGAGCACTTTTCAGTTTTGAGGTCCGTGGTGTCCAGTGGTCCAACCATAATGCTCGGAGCACCTTTCAGTTTTTAGGTTTGTGGTGCCCCATGGTCAAATTTTGGTGCCCGTGATGCATTTTCTGCCCATTATGCAATTTTTGTGCGAAAATAAGACATTTGGGTTTTGCTGCCCCGTGATCCCTGGTGTATTCTTATGCATAAAAAACCATAAGGCTCGGAGCAATTTTCAGTTTTTAGGTCCGTGGTGTCCAGTGGTCCAAGTTTTGTGCCCGTGGTGCATTTTCGGCACATGGTGCAATTTTCCTGCCAAAATAAGACTTTTGGGTTTTGGTGCCCCGTGATCCCTGGTGCATCCTTATGCATAAAAAATCATAATGCTCGGAAAACTTTTCAGTTTTGAGGTCCGTGGTGCCCCGTGGTACAATTTTGGTGCCCGTGGTGGATATTTGGCACATGGTCCAATTTTCGTCCCAAAATAAGACTTTTGGGTTTTGGTGCCACGTGATCCCCGGGGCGGTCCGTGGTGTCCCGCGGTCCAATTTTGGTGTCCTGTGGTGCATTTTCGGCCCATGGTGCAATTTTCGTGCCAAAATAATACTTTTGGGTTTTGGTGCCCCGTGATCCCTGATGCATTCTTATGCATAAAAAACTATAATGCTTGGAGCACTTTTCAGTTTTGAGGTCCGTGATGTCCATTGGTCCAATTTTGGTGTCTCGTGGTGTATTTGTTGCACATGGTCCAATTTTGGTGTGAAAATAAGACTTTTGGGTTTTGGTGCCAGGTGATCCCTGGTGCATTCTTATCCATAAAAAATCATAATGCTCGGAGCACTTTTCAGTTTTGAGGTCTGTGGTGCCCCGTGGTCCAATTTTGGTGCCCGTGGTGCATTTTCGGCACATGCTTCAATTTTCATGCCAAAATAAGACTTTTGGGTTTTGGTGCCCTGTGATCCTTGGTGCATCCTTATGCATAAAAAACCATAAGGCTCGGAGCACTTTTCACTTTTGAGGTCCGTGGTGTCCAGTGGTTCAATTTTGGTGCCCTGTGGTGCATTTTTGGCCCATGGTGCAATTTTTGTGCCAAAATAAAACCTTTGGGTTTTGGAGCCCCGTGATCCCTAGTGCATTCTTATGCATAAAAAACCATAATGCTCAGAGCACTTTTTCAGTTTTGAGGTCCATGGTGCCCCGTGGTCGAATTTTGGTGCCCGTGGTGCATTTTCGGCACATGCTGCAATTTTCATGCCAAAATAAGACTTTTGGGTTTTGGTGCCCTGTGATCCTTGGTGCATCCTTATGCATAAAAAATCATAAGGCTCGGAGCACTTTTCACTTTTGAGGTCTGTGGTGTCCAGTGGTCCAATTTGGGTGCACGGTGGTGCATTTTTGGCCCATGGTGCAATTTTCGTGCCAAAATAAAAGTTTTGGGTTTTGGAGCCCCGTGATCCCTAGTGCATTCTTATGCATACAAAACCATAATGCTCAGAGCACTTTGTCAGTTTTGAGGTCCGTGGTGCCCCGGGGTCCAATTTTTGTGCCCGTTGTGCAATTTCGACCCGTGGTGCAATTTTCGTTCCAAAATAAGACTTTTGGGTTTTGGTGCCCCGTGATCCCTGGGGCATTCTTATGCATAAAAAACCATAATGCTCATAGCACTTTTCAGTTTTGAGATCCGTGGTGCCCCATGCTCCAATTTTGGTGCCCATTGGTGCATTTTCGGCCCATGATGCAATTTTCGTCCCAAAATAAGACTTTTGAATTTTGGTGCCCCGTGATCCCTAGGGCATTCTTATGCATAAAAAACCATAATGCTCGGAGAACTTTTCAGTTTTGAGGTCCGTGGTGCCCCGTGGTACAATTTTGGTGCCCGTGGTGAATATTTGGCACATGGTCCAATTTTCGTCCCAAAATAAGACTTTTGGGTTTTGGTGCCACGTGATCCCTGGGGCGGTCCGTGGTGTCCCGTGGTCCAATTTTGGTATCCTGTGGTGCATTTTCGGCCCATGGTGCAATTTTTGTGCCAAAATAATACTTTTGGGTTTTGGTGCCCCGTGATCCCTGATGCATTCTTATGCATAAAAAACCATATTGCTTGGAGCACTTTTCAGTTTTGAGGTCCGTGATGTCCATTGGTCCAATTTTGGTGTCTCGTGGTGTATTTGTTGCACATGGTCCAATTTTGGTGCGAAAATAAGACTTTTGGGTTTTGGTGCCAGGTGATCCCTGGTGCATTCTTATGCATAAAAAATCATAATGCTTGGAGCACTTTTCAGTTTTGAGGTCTGTGGTGCCCCATGGTCCAATTTTGGTGCCCATGGTGCATTTTCGGCACATGCTTCAATTTTCTTGCCAAAATAAGACTTTTGGGTTTTGGTGCCCTGTGATCCTTGGTGCATCCTTATGCATAAAAAACCATAAGGCTCGGAGCACTTTTCACTTTTGAGGTCCGTGGTGTCCAGTGGTTCAATTTTGGTGCCCTGTGGTGCATTTTTGGCCCATGGTGCAATTTTTGTGCCAAAATAAAACCTTTGGGTTTTGGAGCCCAGTGATCCCCAGTGCATTCTTATGCATAAAAAACCATAATGCTCAGAGCACTTTTTCAGTTTTGAGGTCCATGGTGCCCCGTGGTCGAATTTTGGTGCCCGTGGTGCATTTTCGGCACATGCTGCAATTTTCATGCCAAAATAAGACTTTTGGATTTTGGTGCCCTGTGATCCTTGGTGCATCCTTATGCATAAAAAATCATAAGGCTCGGAGCACTTTTCACTTTTGAGGTCTGTGGTGTCCAGTGGTCCAATTTGGGTGCCCGGTGGTGCATTTTTGGCCCATGGTGCAATTTTCGTGCCAAAATAAAAGTTTTGGGTTTTGGAGCCCCGTGATCCCTAGTGCATTCTTGTGCATAAAAAACCATAATGCTCAGAGCACTTTTTCAGTTTTGTGGTCCGTGGTGGCCCGTGGTCCAATTTTTGTGCCCGTGGTGCAATTTCGACCCGTGGTGCAATTTTCGTTCCAAAATAAGACTTTTGGGTTTTGGTGCCCCGTGATCCCTGGGCCATTCTTATGCGTAAAAAACCATAATGCTCAGAGCACTTTTCAGTTTTGAGATCCGTGGTGCCCCGTGGTCCATTTTTGGTGCCCGTGGTGCATTTTCGGCCTATTGTGCAATATTCGTACGAAAATAAGACTTTTGGGTTTTGGTGCCCTGTGATCCTTGGTGCTTCCCTGTTGACCAAGAAAGCAATGTTTCAAGCAACAAAGCATGGGGGAAATGAAGAAAGGAATCAAGATCCCTTCTTGATTGATTACAAGTCTTGTTTCTTCTTTGTTTCTTTCTCTCATGGTCGTTTCTTGTCCTCTTTGTTCTTTCTTGAGTTCTACCTTGGTCAATCACAACCACGGGCGCAATCAAGATGCTTTCTTGATGGCGATCTTGATTCAAGAAAGCAGCTAAGAACAAGCGACCAAGAAAGAAGAAGTCAATAAGCTCAGTTGACTTCTTAATTGATAAGTGGGAGTGTAGGAGATGATAAGGGAGTGAGAAATGGGAAAGGACAGGTGTTGACATTTAAAGATGGGCCCAATATAGATGGCTCAATGATTTTTTAGGCGACATCTCAATTAGTATTTGGTGATCTCTCTTCTTTTTTTTATTTCTTTTTTTTGGGTGAATCTCTCGTTCTGTTTGTTTTGATTAAATATAAATATGTGGATAAGACGAAATCTCTTCGACGTCTGCATCTGTCATACAATACCTGTGTAATTTTTTCAAAAAAATTAAATTAAATTAAAAAGCCTAACTGAACACCCATGTAATGTCATATAATACATGACAGAAGTATATGCATTGTCAAATTCTCAGACATTCTTCTACATGATCAGTACACATCATATGTACCCATTGCCCACTTCATAGTGTATTGCATGCATGCAACCATGCATGAAATGACTCAACATTAAATTTTAGCAGCATTTCATGTGTACAACTAGGTTCCATTCAAGGTCAGAAATGATACAATATTTCCCCCTTTTGGTTAACAAATTAATATGACAATGTTATAAATACTGTAACTTTATTGTTTGTATGAAATTTAAACTTAGGAAGGATTTCTGTACCAAAAAACTTAGAAAGTATTTGGTAGAGGAAAACTTTTCCCATATTTGAAAATCATGATTTTTAAAAATTATGAATGTCAAGAATCATGAGTTTTGAGAATTATTAAAATTTGCTTAGTTAACCATAAATATATTACTAGAAATACTTACACATATTTCTTGAAAATCAAAGACTTTCATGTTTGATTTTAAATTTTAATAGAACTTTTCTAAAAATAAAAGTCATTTTAGGATAAATATCTTATCAAAAAAATAACTTAATTACATACACTTGTGTAAAATATTATTATTTAAAGTTTTTTTCATATTTTTTTTATATGAGAATTTTTGGCTAAAGTAATTGAAAAGCTAACCGGTAGTTAAAAGTTGATAGTTAAAAGTAGTTAAAATAGTTATTGAATTATAAATATTTGGTAAAATTATTTGTTGAAGCAATTGATAAATGTCAAATGACATAAAATAGATATATTTATATGATATATGTATATAGATTTTAATTTTATTTTATGTTAATTTGTATAATGGTTAAATATCTTTAAAATATAATGTTAAAAGTAATAGAATAAATAATTTAAATAATGTAATGGTTAAAATAAACAGTGTGATATAAAACATATTAAAAAAAAAAAACTTATCATCTATCCATATCAATATCTTAAATTATAATGTTAAAATAATAAAATAAACATAATAAATAATATAATAGTTAAAATAGATAGTGAAATATAAAAATTACCAAATATAATAATAATAATAATAATAATAATAATAATAATAATAATAATAATAATAATAATAATAGTACATTACTAAAGTACTAGAACTATAACATATAGGGTTGGTACAATGACGTAAGTTCTCGTTGCTTCACATTCAAAATTCCCTTGGGTTTTGGGACGAAAATAAACAATAATGCACCATAAATTCTAGTATTTTGGGTTTATTACCCCCATTTAAAATTCTCTCATTGTATTGTAATATTGATCAAAACTTCAGGAATTTCTGGTGCATTTATCTGCGCAACAGTACATTGGGTCAGAGGACTCATCATGGTTAAAAAAAATCTGTGAGAAGCTCCACGAATTAAATGTTTCCTATTGTGCTCATTTGACAACTTTAGCACATTCTACTTCTACAGTGTCTTTCTCTTGTCTGAAAAAAGTGTTTATATCCAACTGTGCCGACTTGCAGTGTTTATTTTCATCCTCAACAGCAAAAAAGTTGATGAACCTTGAGGAGATCACAGTCCAAAACTGTGAATCGGTGAAAGAAATAGTGGCTAAAGAGGGAGATGAAGATGAACACAAAGGTGAAGCTGAAAATAAATATGAAAATAAGATGATATTTGGGAAGCTTGAGATTTTGACTCTTGACTCCTTACCAAAATTTGAAAGCTTTTACATGGGGAGTTCCACTTTGAATTTCCCATCCTTGAAAGAAGTGAGGTTCACCAAATGCTACAGCACGAAACTTTTCCGTGTAGGTGACAAAGTGCCAACGAAATTGAAGGTGACAATAGATGGAGTCAACAAGGAAGGTGATATAAATTCTACGAACACGCAATAGTTGGAGGATGAGGCAGCCTGAGTTAGTTTGGTGACAAATTTCCTTGACTTGTATGTAAGTACATATTTGATTAGCTATTTCTCACGAACATGCAATTAATATATGCTAATCAACTGCTACTAACAGAGTGAGAAGGCATTCATCTTCTAATAATGTTTCTTTGTTTTTGTCTTCTACATAAATGAATATTTTGGAATGTTAAATCAATATATATTTTACCCCAATATGTTTTGGTCATCTCTATTTCCTCACTTCACTTTTGTTAATAATTTGCTTCAGGAAATTGTTGTCAGGTGAGAGAAGCTTATTGTCAGGTGAGAGAATCTTATTGTCATTGTGTTCCCTCATGGTACCTCGGAAAACTAGTTTTCTTCTTTTTAAGCACAGCAACAGAGAAGAAGACATGGAATGTTAGTGAGTTTGTTTTCTTTCTTGCATTTATAATTTTCATCTTATGAAAACAAGGATCAGGTATGATAGTGGATTCAAGTTGATAAATCATGTCTAGAAAGTCATAATTGTTAAAAGGCTTAAATATGTTTTGGGTCCCTGAAATATTAGCGAATTTTGCATTGGGTCCCTATTAAATTTTTGCTTTATGTTGAGTCCCCAATAAATTTTTTATTTTGTTTTTGGTCCCTAAAGCGCTTTAGATAGCACTTTAAATTGCTTTAAAAAGTGGTCTAGGTAGCGCTTTAGATAACGGCAGGGACCTGGATCAAATTTTTTTTTATTAGGGACCCGGAACAACGCAAAAAAATTTCAGGGACTCAGAACAAAAGAGGGAATTTTTTAGGGACCTAAAAGTTATTTAAGCCTTGTTAAAACTACAATTATCAAATGAGGCTAGCTAAAATATCATAAAAATGCCGAAACTTGGTAGTGTCGCATTTTCTCATGCGCCTTACACAATCTGGTTTAAACTTTTGAATCTTTTAGTTATCAAAATAGGGGTCACTTGTTGTGTTCACGAATAGATACCTATTATCTTATAAGTTTGAAATTTTTTTACTTTCAGCTACTATCTAAAGTCATTTTTTTTTTTAAAAAAAAGTTTCAGGGAATCAGGGGGACTCAAAGAAGACAATGATAGCATCATGACAACAACTATTGACAAATCGAGAGCTTTTATATTCAGTTGAAGTGTGGTGTTAATGAATAAAGTATCCCTATATAGCTACAGGAAACGCGAATGGTTCTTAAGTTATATAAGGGTGTTTTATGAATAAAGTGGTTTTGTATTTATACAGGAGCAGAGGTGTGTGTGGTTTTTAACTTATAAGGGTGTTCATATATTTGACCTGGATTGCTACCAGAGGTTTGCAATGTTTTAAATTAAGTTATTGAAGGGTTTTCTATGAATAAAGTTGACATGTATGTATTTCTGAATAAGGATGCTCCATGGAGAAAGTTGGCAACTTGGCATGCATTTCTACAGACATTGTGTATTATTTTTAAGCTATAAGGTGTTTCATGAATAATGTTTGTAACACCCTAAGTTCTATAATGATGAATATGTAATATTTGATTCAATTAATTATTTTGTAAAATGCCTTAACTTATTTATTTAAGAAAACACGTGAAAGGTGAAACTAACATAATCGGAATTTAGTGAAATTTATAAAAACTTTTTAATTCAATTTTAATTGCGAAAGTTATAATTTCCTTTAGTAGTTATAACGCGTTATTTAATTCAACGAAAGGTTAAGCGTAGTTTAAATCGTAACGGATCAAATTAAAATTTTTGTATATACGGAAATAAAACAATGGAAGACGCGTAGGACTGGAAATGTAAACATGTATATACATATATGTAACCAAAAGACATAACGTACTCCCGGAGCATAAGTACAGAAAGATACTACATGGTCCACATGATGACTGAATACGTACAACAAAATATCTGAGATGCTTAATCTACCCGACCAAATACATGATAAAGCAAAATAAGATCTTAGCTCTCAGAGCAGTCATCGTCTACACCTACCTTATGAAAGACTCAACCCAGAAGCCTAGGTGGGTCGCTAGTCGGTGTGGTCCTAACTGTGGGACTCGCGAGAGGAAACCTCAAATGAATCCCCAAGAAACTCTCTCTCTGAGTCCTCCTCGGGATCCTCCTCCAAATCCTCTTCTGTGTTAGACTCCACCAACCAACCCACTCCACCGGCTGGAGCCTCCACAACCAACTCTGCCACCGCTGCGGCTGCTACTGGCATCACCTGATTCCCCTCAGTGGGAATCTCTTCCATGTCCGCCTGTACTTCCACCTCTGCCTGAGCCATCTCCCAACGCTCTGGATCACTGTGCCCCCCTAACTATAACTCCAACTGTGAGGAATGGGGCTCAGTGGGGGTGCGCTCTGAGTCAGTCAGATGCGGTCCTGGCCCTCCAGGTGACGTAGTAGTCGAAGAGACATAGATGATCTCCACAGGTTCGGCTGGCTGGTAATAGGGTGGCGTGGGTTGTGTCCACCATGCTAAATACTCATATATGATAAGATAAACTCCAGGCTCGTACTTCAGCATATGAATCAAGCGAATATAACTCGTAAAATGATCTACATGTCTGACCAAATCGGGCTCCCACCTCCCGTAGAGGCACTCAACTTCCCAGAAATGCTGCGGGTCTGGGACTGCCATCTAATCCTAAAAAAAACAAAACAACAAGAGGGTAACTCTCTGCTTCGTCAAGCAGTACACACAAAACGACTTTAGAAGTCACAAACATCTACAATCAACCACTTCGACGTGGTTATCTACCGATCACACTCGACACCTAATCGTTTTCATTACTAGAACAATTGACTTATCTTTCACTGGCCAGCTGCCACTGGAACTCCCAGAACTCAGTGGTCTTACACAAATTTAAGCTAGATGACATATTGGGAGTACACCCATTCTCCACGGTACAATGGCAGGGCTCTCACCAATCGATGATGACTCGTAATTTCTGTCGGGATTACCAAGTCAGCTATGTGACTAGCGTCACAACTCGGCGTCAAATATCCCCCAAGGACTGCCTCCTTACGATCATCTCCCAGGTACCAACTGTGGTCATCTAATTCTTTGAGGACTGACTCCTCAACACTCTCCTCACAGAGTTTATTTTCTTTCTTCGTCGCCTGTGGGTTTCCCACTGCACATGGTACAGGTGCGGACGAATTGACACCGAGCTAAAGGTACCACCTCTACGCTCACATATGCATATATAAGTAAGGACTTTGCCTTTATCGCTACATCGTAACGATCTCATCACCCCTGGTGATGCGTCATTCGCAATCCGACCTTGGTTCATAGATAACTCGCAGCCGAAATATCCCACGCGACTTTCTTACATTCTTGAAGTTCCAAAGATCCTCCGTACTCTCGTATCTTCATAGTACGGCTCTCAACTCACATAAGTCACAGCGTGTCATATATTTATTACATTTTATATATTCCTTACCCTCTCAAGTGTCTTATGATTTTAAAAAAAATATTTATACTCACCATTATTCCTCCACGCAAAGGTCCTAAATCCTTTTCTATGTCCAATGCATAAAAGAAAGAGTTCATTTATTAATTTATATTTAATAAAATAAATGAAAATAAAATAAATAAATAAAATCTCTTAGATAATTTAAATGTGCTCACTATACAAGTTATATTTATCTTTGAATAGCAATTTTGCTATTGACACTGGAAATCAATTCTAGTTACTACTAGTACTCGTGTCGAGTCTTGTAGACACATCATACCAACAAACTATTTTACCACTAGATTCAAACTACAGTCGAGAGACCGTGTCACCAAAATAGAGAAAACCACACTTTCAATATCAAATGCTCAAGGTTTTCCTCCCTGAGACTTAAATGAATCAATCAAAATAATGGTTATATTATATCCATTATCTCACAGAATCAAAATATTAGTTAAAGGTAAAATGACAAAAGTACACGTATTAATAATCACATTTGACTATTGAGTCAAATTTTCATTGGCAGTACTGAATGTGAGCACTCACTGAAACAAATGACCTCGGAATTTAAAGATTTTTGTATCAAATCGAAGCTCTTGAAATCTAGTTTATAGAAAGTTGTCTCACTTACAAAATCAACATCTAGAAAATTTTATAAAAATTATCTAATTCAGCAACTCTAGATTTTTAGTGCCCACTGAACATAGCTCAAAGAATGTAAATTTCTCCCACTTCCCAAAACTAAATTAACTGAAACTTTTTACAGTTTAAAGCTAACCCCTTGATCTTTCCAAAAAGGTATTTATTGCTTCCAAATTCATTTTCTATTGTTCCCAGTAAAAATATTACTAACAGCTTACAATTTTGACATCAAAACAGGGTCCTAAACCATTGGTTTGTTCCTTTTGAAAAAAATTAATTTATAAATTATGCTTGGAAATTTTTGTAATATACATGGTTAAAAATATTATTTTGTATAGTTTTTAAAGGTTTAATTAACTTTCAAAAACATTAAGTACACAGGGAGAATTTTAACAAAAACCGAGCCCTGTTCCAGTGAAAACCCCAAAACAGGACAGTCCACTTTCGAGCCATGGATGAACCCCAAGATGAAATTATTTTTCAAATATGTGAACATAAAAGTGGTTTAATTTTATGTCTATTTTTATTAAAAACAAATTTGACGAAAAACCAACGGTTAGATCTTTCAAAAATGGCAAAACAGTGAGGGCTGTTCCATGCTAAACGAAAGGACAGCCACTGCCAACGAATTTTTAGTTAACAATTTTCAAAGAAAACTTGATCAAAACCATTTTTGAGAAAAAGGTACATGATCTCACTTGCTTCCAGAGCCATTTTCATTCCAATTACAAGATGAAAATGAACTTACTCCTTACATGCATAAGCTCACAACTACTGCCAAAGAGAATTCAACACCACCCATCCACTTTCAACTCAACAAACAATTCAATCACATTTCAATTCTCAGCAATGGAGGCATGCATGTATGCTATGGTTAAGGCCCCCAGCCCTTAACCATATTCTCAACAAGAAAAGAAAACAAAGAGTCCACAAGAGAGTTCCCTCACCTTGGTTCTTGGTTCCAGCCAAGAGAAAGGAAGAAGAGATGAAGGGGAGACTAGGTAGAGAGGATGAGGGTTGTCAATGGCTTACATGCAAAGCTTCAAGCTCCAAAAATGGCTTCCCCTTCTCTTGTTGGTGTCTCGGCCAAGGAAGGAAAAGAGGTGAGAGAAGAGAGAATTTGTGTGTGTAAATTTTGCTTGTTAGGAGGATTAGTGAGTGAGTGTGTGAGCTTAGGGGTGTGGCTGTGGGTTTTGGGGTGGTCAGGTGTTGAGTTTAGGCAAGGTGTCAAGCCCTTGTGGCTTGCATGTAGGTTAGTTGTCATGCAATTGAGGTTAGAGAGTTTAGTTACTTAGTTTAGTTTACATAGTGTAATTTTACACTGTGTAATCGTAAAGAGATGGCTTTTAAAATTTTAAAACTTAATTCTAAACATCTAATTAATTTTATAAAACTTCTAGTAATAAAACTTTTTTTAGTAGCTCAAATTTTATAAGAGTTAACTTGGTGTGCAAGTTACTATAATTTAATATAATTAAAATACTTAAAACCAATTTGCAACCGATAAATTAATTAGTACATAGCACTAGATATTTTAAATGTCTTACTACTAGTAATTAATCTCAGTTCAATTAATTACTAGAAGGCATAACGGATAAGCATACACAAACAATATGCGTACTTGATCATTAAGTACATATTACATTGCACAAGTAAATAAATAAATAAACAACATAGACACTTCAATCATGCAGAATTTTATAATAAAAAACACAGGAAAGTAACTACAGAGAATTAATTGTCGAAAATTTATTCTAGATAGTTACTTACAGAGAAATATATAAATATATACATATTTATAAATACATATATATACGTATATACTTATATAACTGAGTTGAAATTTTTAGGGTGTTACAATGTTGGCATGTACTTCTACATGTATGTACTATGATTTTTAAGTTGTAATAGATTTTTTGTGAATAAAGTTGCCCTGTAAATCTACAGGAGGTATTTATGGTTTTTAATTACAGAAAGAGTGCTTTATATATAAAGTTTAATTGTATTTCCTCAAGATATGTTTGTGTTAGACTGTTAGTAGTTTAGACTCCTTGATGACGAGGATGTAGTGGTGTTTGGGAAGGTTAAAGAGATTGGAGTAGTTAGTGGTATAGAGATTAAGCTCCTTTCTCAAGAGCAACCTCAGGCCATTTGCAGTTTACTCCTTGCCTACTTCTTATAGAGTGGGCAAGGAATAAACTATAAATATTCAGCTCTTAACCCATGAGGGTTAGGCCTAGGAAAAGTAGTTAGTCTTTTACAATGTTAAACTAAAGTTTGAATTTTCATTAAAAGAGGTGTTCATGTTTAATTTCTGGTAGTGCCTTGAACATAATTGTCTTTATAAAAAGATATTTGTAGGAAAAAAAATATTCAGGTCTTAAAATCTTTACTACAAATATGTAAAAATGTTAAATAAACATTAAAATATAATATTTTTAGAGTGGTCAATGTACACTTCTTGATACCTTCCTCATATTAAAATCCAACTTGTTTTGAATGTGTTTTCTGAATAAAGTTGACCTATATAGATACCTGTCAAGTAGTTGTTGAATTGCTGCGCTTTGACAGTGGAGATCTCCAATTTTTGCTGCATGAAATACCATGGAGTATGGACATTGGCATCGTACTCATTCCTCTCTCTTTCCCAAAATCTAAATCTAGGAACACCATTTATTGGTAAAAAATTGCAGACTGGGTGAAATAAAAAATTATTACCAACAGTGTATCTCCAACGAAAACCAAAATTAAAGGAATTTGGAAAAGGTGGGGTTTTTTTTTTTTGATAGAGCCATAAAGATAACTCACAAAATGACAAACTTTTAATAGCACTTCCAAAGCTATTGATATGGTAAAAGTTAAGACTTCATATCTGCTTGCTTTCTGGAAATTAATAGATTTCATTCCTCTGAATGGTATCACCATAATAAAACTCGAATAAAATACTTCATTATTTATGTTATGGGTCATAAGTAATTGTTATCTTAACTAGTGTTTTTACCCGTGCTATGCACGACCATGATATTATTTCAATTTACAGATATTATTTCAATATATTATTTGGGATGCAAATTATGAGGTAGTAAAAGAAGAGACCATGGTGGATAATTACATGAGAAAAAAAGATAGATCAATAAAAGGGATAGTCATTTTTCTTGCAATTCCTGTAATATAAGGATAACATACCTTAGATATATATTATACCATTAAATTATTAGATAACTTCAACGAAATCATAACTACATGTTTTTATGAATCCAGAAATTGATTCCACCAACACCTAAACTCAATATAAACTTTAACATACTCAAACCAAACACAAGATATGTTTAGTCTGAGATAATAATACAATAATTGTACTTATTAAAGAAGCACATAACCTACAATTAGACCCCTGCCCTGTACATCAGCATAACTATGACCAAATATAAATGTGTAGCTTATACTCAAACCGTTACAGCTAGCAAAATAAACCAGTAGATGCACATGTATGACAAAGCATAAAAGTATCAAATCCATGCATAGATGAAAACCAATCCCCTGCTAACTCGCCTAACTTCAACAACCAAACCAAGCAACATCTAAACAAACTCGTCTTTGATAAAAACACACCAGAATCTTCATATCAGATCCTCCTCCAAAAAACTCCATCTGATATAATTCCATAAACCAGATCTCAAAGTACACCTTGACTGAGCATATACTTATGATTCCCACCACTGAACCTCTATAAAAACCATAGCCAACCATGCGAATACATAATGTTGCTTAAAAGCAAATAAATGGGTCATGAATCCAACATGACAGCAGATATGAGACCCCACCCCTACTCTTGATCCACTAAACTCAATATAAACTATAACATCATAACCTACACTTCCATAACATAATGAGTCTTAATATAATATACTACCACATAACATTTTCTTTTAAGCTTAAGAGAACATTAAGTACTTCATAATAAAAACTAATTGATAAATAGACTACGATAAAGTTCATAGGCTACAATTATCAAAATCAGCTATAAAAGAGTACAATCAACCTTAAATGCAAAAAAGTGGTGTAATAGATAGGCATTAAAGAACATGAGATAGGCATAAGGATCAAAATAAGATTAGAGTTATGCATATAAATGGTAAGTATGCTCCTACAAAGGCCTCATGTGATTGTAGTAAACATGTGCATCCCCAATAACATGGATAAAATCACCAGGAATGAGATTTGACAAGAAAAAGACATAGAATAAGGATTGGTTATTTTACATTTAAATTACTTTTTAAGATGTATTTTTTTTCTGGTGATATTATCAAAACCAATAAGCTTCTGAACCCTGAACCTACCTAGACTCGAACTTGTTATTGATAAACTTCTGAAAACAACTCTACAGCTATAATATAAAAGTAGTTGAAAAGTGCAGATAGAATACTACCAAAAAAACAAAAGCTTGGCCCTCTAATATACAAAACTTTCTCAGTTACTAAACATAGGAACATATAGAATTGAATCAACCTCCACACATAACTAATATCCAATAAAATAATTAATAAAAGACTTAAAGAGTCTAAACAAACCACCTGAGCCAAACTTTCTAAGGTCAATTTCAGTTTTAACAAAAAAAAAATCAAGCTTGGACAAAGATTAGTGCATGAACAAATCAGATTATTATCTCCTGGTCCACACAGATGTAGCCAGAGCATAATATTAAATCTTTGAGAACCACCACCTATTAAACTTCTTAAAGCCATGTACAACCAAATAAAATGCGATACATCATCTCTTATTATACCCACAAAATCTCAAAACATTTGATCAATTGACTACATATTTAAGTCTATAGTGAATGCTTCAATAATTTACATACCACAAACAAGAGCAATCATGCATGTCAGGAAGGCATAACATGCAATATTAAATGGAACACCCAGGCCTATATCAGTAGATCGCTGATAAATTTGACATGATAACTCCCCTTATGCTACATAAAACTGCAAAAGTTTAAAATTAAAAATATCAACATATATATGCGGAGAGGGGAATTTTCAAAGAAAAAATTGAATAAAGTTGTAGACCTGTGCAAACATGTGGTAGGGCAGAAGTGCCATCAATTTAAGATCAACTGGATTCCATGCAGAGAGAATGATTTGCTGATCATCAAGATTATGCTTTATCTTGTTAATAAGATCTAGAAGTTGATCAAACCCTTGGTCAGAGTTGTCATCATGCATGTCAGTATATCTATAAAATGTAAGACAGGGAATAAAGACTTAGAGCAATTCCACATAAAACAATCTATTGTAATACCTACAGAAAAGAAAAAAGGTATAATTCACCTACTTGGCACCAAAGTGCCTTCATTGAAACCCATAAACATGTCTCCCTCTCTATCAAACCAACACTATAATAAAAAATGTAAAGCCAATAACTATCTGCAATATAAAAAAAATGTACAATTTAACTTAAAAGTCTAAATATATAGTCATGCTTGCCCATCGAGGTATTCGGTGGATGCATTGCCATCCCATATATGAATGCCTTTTTCCTGTAGCACTTGCTAAAATGCCTTGTTTTCAGAATGAAATTTATATAATCAAATCTACAACACCAGTAAAAGATTCCTTGATAACAAAAAAGCAAAACACCTTATGCAACTGAAATACTATGATTGAAAGTTTAGTCCATAACCCTTTATTTGTAAGACACCAACAAAGCATCAGCAGATAAGCAAGTGCAAACTGTGCTATCATCAAACCATCTTATATTCTAAATGCGCAACATCACATACACATTAATTTTTTTTCACTCCACGATATAAAGTTGACTTCATGAACATCCTTAATAACTATCAGGATCTAATGTAACCCAACTTATGTGGATAAGCAGAGAACCAGTATAGAAATTCTTCAAAACAGTGACAGATTAGAACTAGAAAAATATGAGTTCAACATTGCTTAAGTCTGGCTTTTAACTAGTCACAAGATAACTGGGCAAAAATTCAACACACTCTCCTAAAGCATGGGAAACATTTACCATGTTCTTTTATATATCCTGACATTCTGTCTTAGGTAGTAACAAAAATCATTTATACTTTCATGGTTGTTGGTGTTACATAGATCAACACATTTGAACACAATAAGAGACCAAAGATTTGATCCATGTAAAATAAGTCATATAGTAAGATAATGATTAAATCTTAACTCCCTACCTCACTACTGTTATAGTTTGGGTCATTAGGATTGACAAAGATTGTGTCATCTATATTAAGCACTCCACCCCCAAGAACATTTTCCCCCAAATCCACCTGCAAACTGATAGTAGGATAAGAAGGCTGCTTCTTAGAATTTAAGAACACAAATATTTTATCACATATAATTATTATAAGAAAAGTGTTAATAGGTAAATTTACCAGGTGCATAGCAGTAGTAGTTAGCAATGGCAACAAAATACACATAGTGAATCCATTTAAGAGAAGTAACATGAAATGCAACATTCAATGATTGTAGATGCTTCACTATGAATAGTTGATCATCAGTGCCTATATTGGGGAATACAAACACAATCTTCATAATGAATAGGTGAAGCACAAATAATCACAAATTAGAAATTAGTGACTGCAGTCATTTATAACACCAATTTTGTAATAATAAACAAAATTCAATAGTTTACCATAGATTGAAAATAAATGAATTTTTTAAGCTATATGTGCATTTGCTTTTCATTGAGAAAAAAAAGTGGAAAATGTAAATGTGCTTGAAATATAAATTGAAAAGAGAGGAATGTCTGTGTGACTTGTCAGTCCCTTTATAGAGCAGATAATCATCGAGCCTAAAAGGGGTGATTGAGGCACTTCAGCCATTGTCGACGGTGCTCTAGGCCAAGGAACCTGGGCCATCGCAGGTGAAGGCAAACTAACGATGACATACCGTAGCTCTGTGTCATGCTTTGTATATTTTATACAACACCCAACCCTTCTTCATTCTCCTTGTCCACATCATTCTTCTTCTCCACCAGACTGAAGTGCAAGTCGAACCCAGAGAAATGAGAGGCGAAAATTAGAGACATGGAATGGGGGAGGAGATATGTTTAGTGGTGGGAACCTAAATTTGAAAGGCTAAATGTTACTTTTGGTCCTTTATGTTTTAGTGTTTTTTTGTTTTGGTACATAACGTTTTAAATTTTTTGTTCTGGTCCTTTATGTTTTCGAAAGGTTTTGTTTTGGTCCTTTATTCAATTTTTCGTTTAAAACGTCAGTGGGTTAACATTTAAATTTTGAAAAAATTAATTTAAAATAGTGGTGGCTAAAAACTGCCACTATCTTTATTTTATTTTAAAAATTATAAACCCAGTTCCTCACCCACCCACCTCACCCAGCTCCCTCAACCTCACCACCGATGCCGATGGACAACTCGCACCCTATCTTCCCATCTATCCTACAGTAATATATAAACCCAACCTTACTTTTTGGTTGGTCAAACAAAGCACACCCTCCGTAGTTGAAACCCTCCGCTGCACATGAACGATCAACCTCCTCTCACCCTCGTCTCACGCCACCCGTCACCGTTGGGTATCACAGTCTCTTTCTTTCGATTATCCGCGTGAGCAAGCACTACAGCGTCGCCATGATCATAACGCTCGCGACCTCCCATGGCCACTGTAAGTGCGGCCCCGTGCGCGTAGCGTTTCTGTCACCAAAAGCGCTACTGGGGTTTTTTGTTTATCAGATCTGGTTGTGCCTCACTCATTGGTGTCAACATCGAGTTCCTGGGCCTCTCCTTCCACCACACCATCTCACGTCATAGACATGAAATCCTCAGATCTGGTTTTTTTAAGAGTTTTTCTGTGATTTTTTGGTGCGTTTGATTAGTTCCTTTTTGGGGTTTTGATATTTTCGTTTTGGAGTTAAGCGACCAGATTTGGGTTCGAAATGTTTCTCTCTTTGCTGGTTATTTTTGTTGTTGCAATTTGTATTTTCATTTTGGGATTTGTTGTGACCAGATCTAGAGATGAATTAAGTAAAGGGTATTACTAATTTCACTTCCACAACCCCGTTGATTCAACAAAAAGACTTCCCACAAGACTGTACTTATATTCATCAATCATGCAAGGATAGAATTTGAAGAAGGCTTCCTACAAAACTGCACTTTTCATTATCACATTTTCTTTTTGATATATTCATCAATTTGAGGAAGGCTTCCCATAACCACATCCCCATTGATTCAACAGAAGCGCACTTTCCTTTTTCGATTTAAATAATAAGTAACAACACTGAAGAAGATGAAGAGGGTGAGGGATTATGTGGTGCGGCTGGTTGTTTCCTATTTGGGAAGGAGATATGCAACTTTCGTGTGAAAATAAGACTTTTGGGTTTTGGTGCCCCGTGATCCATGTTGCATTCTTATGCATAAAAAACCATAATGCTCGGAGCACTTTTCAATTTTGAGATTCGTGGATTGGTGCATTTTCGGCCCATTGTGCAATTTCCGTCCCAAAATAACACTTTTGGGTTTTGGTGTCCAGTGATCCTTGGTGCATCCTTATTCAAAAAAAACCATAATTCTCAGAGCACTTTTCAATTTTGAGGTCCGTGGTGCCCCGTGGTCCATTTTTGGTGCCCATTGGTGCATTTTCGGCCCATGGTGCAATATTCGTCCCAAAATAAGACTTTTTTGGTGCCCCGTGATCCCTGGGGCATTCTTATGCATAAAAAACTATAATGCTCATAGCACTTTTCAGTTTTGAGGTTTGTGGTGCCCCGTGATCCAATTTTGGTGCCCGTGGTGCATTTTCGGCACATGGTGCAATTTTCGTGCGAAAATAAGACTTTTGGGTTTTGGTGCCCCGTGATCCCTGGTGCAAAAGGGGGATAAATTAAACCATGGATTTTGGTGCCGGTGGTGTATTTTCAACCATTTGTGCAATTTTGGGACGAAAATTACACAAATGGCCGAAAATGCACCACCGAGACCAAAATCCATGGATCATTGCGTCCTTGATTAAAGGAAGCAGTCAAGAAGCTCAGTTTACTTCATTCTTATTGACCAAGAAAGCAATGTTTCAAGAAAGAAAGCAAGGAGGAAATGAAGAAAACAATCAAGATCCCTTCTTGATTGATTCAAAGCTGTGTTTCTTCTTTATTTCTTTCTCTCATGGTCGTTTCTTGTCCTCTTTGTTCTTTCTTGAGTTCTACCTTGGGTAATCGCAACCAAGGGCGCAATCAAGATGCTTTCTTGATTGCGGTCTTGACTCAAGAAAGCAGTCAAGAACAAGCGACCAAGAAAGAAGAAGTCAAGATGCTCAGTTGACTTCTTTCTTCTTGACCAAGAAAGCAATGTTTCAAGCAAGAAAGCAAGGAGCAAATGAAGACAGGAATCAAGATCCCTTCTTGATTGATTCCAAGCCGTGTTTCTTCTTTTTTCTTTCTCTCATGGTTGTTTCTTGTCCTCTTTGTTCTTTATTGAGTTCTACCTTGGGTAATCGCAACCAAGGGCGCAATCAAGATGCTTCCTTGATTGCGATCTTGATTCAAGAAAGCAGCCAAGCATAAGCGACCAAGAAAGAAGAAGTCAATAAGCTCAGTTGACTTCTTTCTTATTGACCAAGAAAGCAATGTTTCAAGCAAGAAAGCAAGGAGGAAATGAAGAAAGGAATCAAGATCCCTTCTTGTTTGATTCCAAGTCGTATTTCTTCTTTGTTTCTTTCTCTCATGGTTGTTTCTTGTCCTCTTTGTTCTTTCTTGAGTTCTACCTTTGTCAATTAAAACCAAGGGCGCAATCAAGATGCTTTCTTGATTGCGATCTTGATTCAAGAAAGCAGTCAAGAACAAGCGACCAAGAAAGAATAAGTTAAGAAGCTCAGTTGACTTATTTTTTGTTGACCAAGACCATGGGCCAAAAATGCACTTCGGGACACCAAAATTAGACCACAGAACAACATGAACCTCTAAACTGAAAAGCGCTCCAACCTTATGGTTTTTTATACATAAGGATACACCAAGGATCACGGGGCACCAAAACCCAAATGTCTTATTTTGGCATGAAAATTGCACCATGTGCTTAAAATGCACCACGGGGCACCAAAATCGGACCACAGGGCATCATGGACCTTAAAACTAAAAAGTGCTCTGAGCATTATGGTTTTTTATGAATAAGAATGCACCAGGGATCACATGGCACCAAAAAAGTCTTATTTTGGGACGAATATTGTACCATGGGCCGAAAATGCACCAATGGGCACCAAAATTGGACCACGGGGCACCATGGACCTCAAAATTGAAAAGTGCTCCGAGCATTATGGTTTTTTATGCATATGGATGCACCAAGGATCACTAGGCACCAAAACCCAAAAGTCTTATTTTGGGACGGAAATTGCACCATGGGCCGAAAATGTACCAATCCACAGACCTCAAAATTGAAAAGTGCTCTGAGCATTATAGTTTTTTATGCATAAGAATGCCCAAGGGATCACGGGGCACCAAAATCCAAAAGTCTTATTTTGGCACGAAAATTGCACCATGGGCCGAAAATGCACCTCGGGCACAAAAAATGGACCACGGGGCCCCACGGACCTAAAAACTGAAAAGTGCTCTGAGCATTATGGTTTTTTATACATACGGATGCAACAAGGATCACGGGAGACCCGTGGTACAATTTCGGTGTCCTGTTGTGCATTTTTGGCCCATGGTGCAACTTTCGTGCCAAAATAAGACTCATGGGTTTTGGTGCCCCGTAATCCCTGGTGCATCCTTATGCATAAAAAACCATAACGCTCGGAGCACTTTTCTGTTTTGAGGTCCGCGGTGCCCCGTGATCCAATTTTGGTGCCCCGTGGTGCATTTTAAGCACATGGTGCAATTTTCATGCCAAAATAAGACTTTTGGGTTTTGGTGCCCCGTGATCCTTGGTGCGTCCTTATGCATAAAAAACCATAAGGCTCGGAGCACTTTTTAGTTTTTAGGTCCGTGGGGTCCCATGGTCCAACTTTGGTGTCTCGTGGTGCATTTTTGGCCCATGGTGCAATTTTCGTGCAAAAATAAGACTTTTGGATTTTGGTGGCCCGTGATCCCTGGTGGATTCTTATGCATAAAAAACCATAATGCTCAGAGCACTTTTCGGTTTTGATGTCCGTGGTGCCCTGTGGTCCAATGTTGGTGCCCGTGGTGAATTTTCGGCACATGGTGCAATTTTCGTGCCAAAATAAGACTTTTGGGTTTTGCTGCCCTGTGATCCATGGTGCATTCTTATGCATAAAAAACCATAATGCTCGCAGCACTTTTCAATTTTGAGGTTCGTGGTCCAATTTTGGTGCATGTGGTGCATTTTCGGCACATGGTGCAATTTTCGTGCCAAAATAAGACTGTTGGGTTTTGGTACCCCGTGATCCTGAGTGCATCCTTATGCATAAAAAACCATAACACTCAGAGCACTTTTCAGTTTTGACGTCTGTTGTGCCCCGTGGCCAAATTTTGGTGCCCGTGGTGCATTTTCGGCACATGGGGCAATTTTCGTGCCAAAATAAGACTTTTCGGTTTTGGTGCCCCGAGATCCTTGCTAAATCCTTATGCAGAAAAAATCATATTGCTCGGAGCACTTTTCAGTTTTTAGGTTCGTGGTGTCCAGTGGTCCAATTTTTTTGTTTGTGGTGGATTTTCGGCACATGGTGCAATTTTCGTTCCAAAATAAGACTTTTGGGTTTTGGTGGCCTGTGATCCCTGGGGGATTCTTATGCATAAAAAACCATAATGCTTGGAGCACTATTCAGTTTTGAGGTCCGTGGTGCCCTGTGGTCCAATTTTGGTGCATGTGATGAATTTTCTGCACAAGGTGCAGTTTTCGTGCCAAAATAAGACTTTTGGGTTTTGCGGCCCTGTGATCCCTAGTGCATTCTTATGCATAAAAAACCATCATGCTCAGAGCACTTTTCAATTTTGAGGTCCGTGGTGCCCCGTGGTCCAATTTTGGTGCACGTGGTGCATTTTCGGCAAATGGTGCAATTTTCGTGCCAAAATAAGACTGTTGGATTTTGGTACCCCATGATCCTGGGTGCATCCTTATGCATAAAAAACCATAATCCTCGGAGCACTTTGCAGTTTTGACGTCTGTGATGCCCCGTGGCCCAATTTTGGTGCCCGTGGTGCATTTTCGACACATGGGGCAATTTTCTTGCCAAAATAAGACTTTTCAGTTTTGGTGCCCCGAGATCCTGGCTAAATCCTTATGCAGAAAAAATCATATTGCTCGGAGCACTTTTCAGTTTTTAGGTTCATGGTGTCCAGTGGTCCAATTTTTTTGTCCGTGGTGGATTTTCGGCACATGGTGCAATTTTCGTTCCAAAATAAGACTTTTGGGTTTTGGTGGCCCGTGATCCCTGGTGGATTCTTATGCATAAAAAACCATAATGCTCGGAGCACTATTCAGTTTTAAGGTCCGTGGTGCCCCGTGGTCCAATTTTGGTGCCTGTGATGAATTTTCTGCACATGGTGCAATTTCGTGCCAAAATAAGACTTTTGGGTTTTTGGGGCCCTGTGATCCTTAGTGCATCCGTGTGCATAAAAAAGTATAGTGCTCGGAGTACTTTTCAATTTTGAGGTCAGTGGTGTCCAATGGTCCAATTTTGGTGCCCCGTGGTGCATTTTTTGCCGATGGTTCAATTTTCATGCCAAAATAAGACTTTTGGGTTTATGTGCCCTGTGATCCCTGTGCATTCTTATGCATAAAAAACCATAAGACACGAAGCACTTTCCAGTTTTGAGGTCCGTGGTGCCCCGTGGTCCAATTTTGGTGCCCGTGGTGGATTTTCGGAACATGGTCCAATTTTCGTGCCAAAATAAGACTTTTGGGTTTTGGTGCCCCGTGATCCCTGGTGCATTCTTATGCATAAAAAACCATAAGTCTCGAAGCACTTTTCAGTTTTTAGGTCTGTGGTGCCCCGTGGTCTAGTTTTGGTGCCCATTGGTGCATTTTTGGCCTATAGTGCAATTTTTGTCCCAAAATAAGACTTTTGGGTTTTGGTGCCCTGTGATCCATGGAGCATTCTTATGCATAAAAAACCATAATGCTTAGAGCACTTTTCAATTTTGAGGTCCGTGGCGCCCCGTGAGCCATTTTTGGTGCCCGTGGTCCATTTTCGGCACATGGTGCAAATTTCGTGCCAAAATACGACCTTTGGGTTTTGGTGTACCGTGATCCTTGGTGCATCCTTGTGCATAAAAAACCAAACTGCTCGAAGCACTTTCAGTTTTGAGATTCGAGGTGTCCCGTGGTCAAATTTTGGTGCCCGTGGAGCATTTTCGGCCCATTATGCAATTTTCATGCAAAAATAAGACTTTTGGGTTTTGGTGCCCCGTGATCCCTGGAGCATCCTTATGCATAAAAAACCATAATGCGCGGAGCACTTTTCAGTTTTGAGGTCCGTGGTGTCCAGTGGTCCAGTTTTGGTGCCTCGTGGTCCATGGTGCATTCTTATGTATAACAAATCATAATGATCGGAGCACTTTTCAGTTTTGAGGTTCATGGTGTCTAGTGGTCCAATTTTGGTGCCCCGTGGTGCAATTTTTGTGTTAAAATAAGGCTTTTGGGTTTTGCTGCCCTGTGATCCCTGGTGCATTCTTAGGCATAAAAAGCCATAATGCTCGGAGCACTTTTCAGTTTTGAGGTTCGTGCTGCCCCCATGGTCCAATTTTTGTGCCCGTGGTGCATTTTCGGCACATGGTGCAATTTTCGTGCCAAAATAAGACTTTTGGTTTTTGGTGCCCCATGATCCTTGGTGCATCCTTATGCATAAAAAACCAAAATTCTCAGAGCACTTTTCAGTTTTGAGGTCCGTGGCGCCATGTGGTCCAATTTTGGTGCCCGTGGTGCATTTTTCGCACATGGGGCAATTTTTGTGCCAAAATAAGACTTTTGGGTTTTGGTGCCCCGTTATCCTTGCTGAATCCTTATGCCGAAAGAATCATAATGCTCGGAGCACTTTTCAGTTTTTAGGTTTGTGGTGTCCATTGGTCCAATTTTTGTGCCCGTGGTGGATTTTCGGCACATGGTGCAATTTTCGTGCCAAAATAAGACTTTTGGGTTTTGGTGGCTCGTGATCCCTGTTGGATTCTAATGCATAAAAAACTATAATGCTTGGAACACTATTCAGTTTTGAGGTTTGTGGTGCCCCGTGGTCCAGTTTTTGTGCCTATGATGAATTTTCGACACATGGAGCAATTTTCATGCCAAAATAAGACTTTTAGATTTTGGTGCCCTGTGATCCTTGGTGCACCCTTATGCCAAAAAAAGCATATTGCTCAGAGCACTTTTCAGTTTTGAGGTCAGTGGTGTCCAATGGTCCAATTTTGGTGCCCCGTGGTGCATTTTTGGCCCATGGTGCAATTTTCGTGCCAAAATAAGACTTTTGAGTTTATGTGCCCTGTGATCCCTGGTGCATTCTTAAGCATAAAAAACCATAAGGCTCAGAGCACTTTTCAGTTTTGAGGTCTGTGGTGCCCCGTGGTCCAATTTTGGTGCCCGTGGTGCATTTTCAGCAATTGGTGCAATTTTCGTGCCAAAATAAAAATTTTGGGTTTTGGTGCCCCGCGATCCTTGGTGCATCCTTATGCTTAAAAAAACATAATGCTAAGAGCACTTTTCAGTTTTGAGGTCCATGGTGCCCCGTGGTCCAATTTTGGTACCTGTGGTGGATTTTCGGCACATGGTGCAATTTTTGTGCCAAAATAAGTCTTTTGGGTTTTGGTGCCCCCTGATCCCTGGTGCATTCTTATGCATTAAAAACCATTATGCTCGGAGCACTTTTCAGTTTTGTGGTCCAAGGTGTCGAGTGGTCCAATTTTTGTGCCCTGTGATCCCTGGTGCATCCTTATGCATAAAAAACCATAATGCGCAGAGCACTTTTCAGTTTTGAGGTCCGTGGTGTCCAGTGGTCCAATTTTTGTGCCCCGTGGTCCATGGTGCACTCTTATGCATAAAAAACCATAATGATCGGAGCACTTTTCAGTTTTGAGGTTCGTGGTGTCCAGTGGTCCAATTTTAGTGCCCCGTGGTGCAGTTTTTGCCCTTATTGCAATTTTCGTGTTAAAATAAGGCTTTTGGGTTTTGCTGCCCTGTGATTCCTGGTGCATTCTTATGCATAAAAATCCATAATGCTCGGAGCACTTTTCAGTTTTGAGGTCTGTGCTGCCCCGTGGTCCAATTTTTGTGCCCATGGTGCATTTTCGGCACATGGTGCAATATTCGTGACAAAATAAGACTTTTGGATTTTCATTCTCCGTGATCCCTGGTGCATCGTTATGCATAAAAAACCAAAATTCTCAGAGCACTTTTCAGTTTTGAGGTCCGTGGTGCCCTGTGGTCCAATTTTGGTGCCCGTGGTGCATTTTCGGCACTTGGCAATTTTCGTACCAAAATAAGACTTTAGGGTTTTGGTGCCCCGTTATCCTTACTGAATCCTTATGCAGAAAAAATCATAATTCTTGACGCACTTTTCAGTTTTTAGGTCTGTGGTGTCCAGTGGTCCAATTTTTGTGCCCGTGGTGCAATTTTCGTGCCAACATAAGACTTTTGGGTTTTGGTGGCCCGTGATCCTTGTTGGATTCTTATGCATAAAAAACCATAATTTTCGGAACACTATTTAGTTTTGAGGTCCGTGGTGCCCCGTGGACCATTTTTGGTGCCTGTGATGAATTTTTGACACTTGGTGCAATTTTCATGCCAAAATAAGACTTTTGGGTTTTGGTGCCCTGTGATCCTTGGTGCATGCTTATGTATAAAAAAGCATATTGCTCGGAGCACTTTTCAGTTTTGAGGTCCGTGGTGCCCCGTGGTCCAATTTTGGTGCCCGTGGTTCATTTTCGGCACATGGTTCAATTTTCGTACCAAAATAAGAATTTTTGGTTTTTGTGCCCCGTGAACCTTGGTGCATCCTTATGCATAAAAAACCATAATGCTCAGAGCACCTTTCAGTTTTGAGGTCCATGGTGCCCCGTGGTCCAATTTTGGTGCCCGTGGTGTATTTTCGGCACATGGTGCAATTTTCGTGCAAAAATAAGACTTGGGGGGTTTTAGTGCCCCGTGATCCTTCGTGCATCCTTATGCATAAAAAAACATAACGCTTGGAGCACATTTCAGTATGGAGGTCCCTGGCGTCTCATGGTCCAATTTTGATGCTCGTGGTGCATTTTCGGCACATGGTGCAATTTTCGTGCCAAAATAACACTTTTGGGTTTTTGTGCCCCATGATCCTTGGTGCATCCATATGCATAAAAAACCATAATGCTCAGAGCACTTTTTAGTTTTGAGGTCCGTGGTTCCCTGTGGTCCAATTTTGGTGCCCGTGGTTCATTTTCGGCCCATTATGCAATTTTCGTGCGAAAATAAGACTTTTTGGTTTTGGTGCCCCGTGATCCCTGGTGCATTCTTATGCATAAAAAACCATAATGCTCGGAGCACTTTTCAGTTTTGAGGTCCGTGGTGTCCAGTGGTCTAATTTTGGTGCCCCGTGGTGCATTTTTGGCCCATGGTGCAATTTTCGTGCCAACATAAGACTTTTGGGTTTTGGTGCCCCGTGATCCCTGGGGCATTCTTATGCATAAAAAATGATAATGCTCGAATCACATTTCAGATTTGAAGTCTATGGTGACCTGTGCTCCATATTTTGTGCCCATGGTGCATATTCGGCCGGTTCTGCAAATTTTGTGCCAACATAAGACTTTTGGGTTTTGGTGCCCCGTGATCCTTGGTTCATCCTTATGCATAAAAAAACATAATGCTCATAGCACAATTTTTAGTTTTGAGGTCTGTGGTGTCCAGTGGACCAGTTTTGGTGCCCGTGGTGTATTTACGACACATGGTGCAATTTATTGCCAAAAAAGACTTTTGGGTTTTGGTGGCCCGTGATCCCTAGTGGATTCTTATGCACAAAAAACCATAATGCACGGAACACTTTTCAATTTTGAGGTCTGTGGTGCCCCGTGGTCCAATTTTGGTGCCCGTGGTGCATTTTCGGCACATGGTGAAATTTTCGTGCCAAAATAAGACTTTTGGGTTTTGGTGCCCTTTGATCCTTGGTTCATCCTTATGCATAAAAAACCATAATGCTCGGAGAACTTTTCAGTTTTGAGGTTCGTGGTGTCCAGTGGTCCAATTTTGGTGTCCCGGGGTGCATTTTTGGCCCCTGGTGCAATTTTCGTGCTAAAATAAGGCTTTTGGGTTTTGGTGCCCTGTGATCCCTGGTGCATTCTTATGCATAAAAAGCCATAAGGATTGGAGCACTTCTCAATTTTGAGGTATGTGGTGCCCCATGGTCCAATTTTGGTGCCCGTGGTGCATTTTCGGCACATGGTGCGATTTTCGTGCCAAAATAAGACTTTTGGGCTTTGGTACCCCGTGATCCTTGGTGCATCCTTATGCATAAAAAACACATAATGCTTGGAGCACTTTTCAATTTTGACGTCTGTGGTGCCCCGTGGTCAAATTTTGGTGCCCGTGGTGCATTTTCGGCACATGGTGCAATTTTCGTGCCAAAATAAGACTTTTGGGTTTTGGTGACCCATGATCCTTGCTGAATCCTTATTTATAAAAAACCATAATGCTTGGAGCACTTTTCAATTTTGAGGTCCGTGGTGCCCCGTGGTCCAATTTTGGTGCCCGTGGTGGATTTTCGGCACATGGTCCAATTTTCGTGCCAAGATAAGACTTTTGGATTTTGGTGCCACGTAATCAATGGTGCATTCTTATGCATAAAAAACCATAAGGCTCGGAGCACTTTTCAGTTTTTAGGTCCGTGGTGCTCGTGGTCAAATTTTGGTGCCCATTGGGGCATTTTCGCCCCAGAGTGAAACTTTCGTCCCAAAATAAGACTTTTGGGTTTTGGTGCCCTGTGATCCCAAGTGCATTCTTATGCATAAAAAACCATAATGCTCGGAGCACTTGTCAGTTTTGAGGTCCGTGGCGCCCCGTGGGCCATTTTTGGTGCTCGTGTTCCATTTTTGGCACATGGTGCAATTTTCGTGCCAAATAAGACTTTTGGGTTTTCGTGCCCCGTGATCCTTGGTGAATCCTTATGCATAAAAAATCCTAATGCTCGGAGCACTTTTCAGTTTTGAGGTCCGTGGTGTCCAGTAGTGAAATTTTGGTGTCCCGTGGTACATTTTTGGTCCATGGTGCAATTTCCCTTCCAAAATAAGACTTTTGAGTTTTGGTGCCCCATGTTGCATTTTCGGCCCATTATGCAATTTTCGTGTGAAAATAAAACTTTTGGATTTTGATGCCATGTGATCCCTGGAGCCTTCTTATGCATAAAAAACCATAATGCTCGGAGCACTATTCGGTTTTGAGGTCTGTGGTGCCCCGTGGTCCAATTTTGGCGCCTGTGGGGCATCTTCGGCCCGTTATGCAATTTTAGTGCGAAAATAAGACTTTTGGGTTTTGGTTCCTTGTTATCCATGGTGCTACCTTATGCATAAAAAACCATATTGCTTGGAGCACTTTTCAGTTTTGAGGTCTGTGGTGTCCGATGGTCTAATTTTTGTGCCACATGGTGCATTTTCCGCCCACAAGCATTATGGTTTTTTATGCATAAGAACGCCCCGGGGATCACGGGGCACCAAAACCCAAAAGTCTTATTTTGGAACGAAAATTGCACCATGGGCCAAAAATGCACCATCGGCACCAAAATTGGACCACGGTGCCCCACGGACCTAAAAATTGAAAAGTGCTCCGAGCATTACGGTTTTTTATGCATATGAATCCACCAGGGATCATGGGGCACCAAAACCCAAAAGTCTTATTTTCGCACGAAAATTACAGCATGGGCCAAAAATTCACCACGGGACACCAAAATTGGACCACGGGACACCACGGACCTAAAAACTAAAAAGTACTCCGAGCCTTATGGTATTTTATGCATAAGAATGCACCAGGGATCATGGGGCACCAAAACCCAAAAGTCTTATTTTCGCACAAAAATTGCACTACAGGCCGAAATTGCACCAATGGGCAGTAAAATTGGACCACGGGAACCACAAACCTCAAAACTGAAAAGTGCTTTGAGTATTATGGTTTTTTAGGCATAAGAATCCACCAGAGATCATGGGGCACCAAAACCAAAAGGTCTTATTCTGGCACGAAAATTGGACCCTGGGCCAAAAATGCACCACGTGACACCAAAATTGGACCACGGCACACCACGGACCTAAACACTGAAAAGTGCTCCGAGCCTTATGGTGTTTTATGCATAAGAATGCACCAGGGATCGTGGGGCACCAAAACCCAAAAGTCTTATTTTCGTACGAAAATTGCACCACCGGGCACCACGAACCTCAAAATTGAAACTGCTCTGAGCATTATGGTGTTTTATGCATAACAATGCACCAGAGATTACGTGGCATCAAAACCCAAATGTCTTATTTTCGCACAAAAATTGGACCATGTGTCGAAAATCCACCACGGACCTCAAAACTGAAAAGTGCTCCGAGCATTATTATTTTTTGTGCATAAGGATGCAGCAAGGATCACTGGGCACCAAAACCCACAAGTCTTATTTTGGCAAGAAAATTGCACTATGTGCCGAAAATGCAGCACGAGCACCAAAATTGGACCACAGGGCACCACAGACCTCAAAACTGAAAAGTGCTCCGAGCATTATGGTTTTTTGTGCGTAAGAAAGCCCCATGGATGACGGTGCACCAAAACCCAAAAGTCTTATTTTGGCACGAAAATTGCACCATGGGCCAAAAATGTACCACGGGGCACCAAAATTGGACCACTGGACACCACGAACCTCAAAACTGAAAAGTGATGCGAGCATTATGGTTTTTTATGCATAAGAATGCCACAGGGATCACGGGGCATCAAAACCCAAAAGTCTTATTTTGGCACGAAAATTGCACCATGTGTCGAAAATGCACCACGGGCACCAAAATTGGACCACGGGGCACCACAGACCTCAAAACTGAAAAGAGCTTTGAGCATTATGGTTTTGTATGCATAAGAATGCCCCAGGGGTGACGAGGCACAAAATCCCAAAAGTCTTATTTTGGCACGAAAATTGCACCATGGGCCAAATATGCACCACGGGGCACCAAAATTGGACCACTGGACACCACGGACCTCAAAACTGAAAAGTGCTCCAAGCATTATGGTTTTTTATGCATAAGAATGCACCAAGGATCACGGGGCAGCAAAACCCAAAAGTCTTATTTTTGCACGAAAATTGCACCATGTGCCGAAAATGCACCACGGGCACCAAAATTGAACCACGGGACACCACGGACATCAAAACTGAAAAGTGCTCCAAGCATTATGGTTTTTTATGCATAATAATGCAACAGGGATCACGGCACCAAAACCCAAAAGTCTTATTTTAGCACGAAAATTGCACAATGGGCTGATAATGCACCACGGGCACCAAAATTGGACCACGGGGCACCACGGACCTCAAAACTGAAAAGTGCTCCAAGCATTATGATTTTTCATACATAAGAATGCACCAGGGATCACGAGGCACCAAAACCTAAGTCTTATTTTCGCACAAAAATTGCACAATGGGCCGAAAATGCACAACGGGGCACCAAAATTGGACCATTGGACACCACGGACCTCAAGACTAAAAAGTGCTCCAAGCATTATGGTATTTTATGCATAACAATGTGCCATGGATCATATGGCACCAAAACCAAAAAGTCTTATTTTGGGACAAAAATTGCTCCAATGGGCCCCAAAATTGGACCACGGGCACCACAGACCTAATAACTGAAAAGTGCTCCAGGGCTTTTGGTTTTTTATGCATAAGAATGCACCAGGGATCACGGGGCACCAAAACCCAAAAGTCTTATTTTCGCACGAAAATTGCACAATGGGCCGAAAATGCACCACGGGGACCAAAATTGGACCACGTGGCACCACGGACCTAAAAACTGAAAGGTGCTCCGAGCCTCAAAACTGAAAAGTGCTCCGAGCATTATGGTTTTTTGTACATAAGGATTCACTTAGGATCACGGGGCACCAAAACCCAAAAGTCTTATTTTGGCCTGAAAATTGCACCATGGGCACCAAAAATGGACCACGGGGCACCACGGACCACAAAACTGAAAAGTGCTCCGAGCATTATGATTTTTTATGCATAAGAATGCATTAGGGATCACAGGGCACCAAAACTCAAAAGTCTTATTTTGGGACGAAAATTTTACCGTGGGCCAAAAATGAACCATGGGAGACCAAAATTGGACCACAGGGCACCACGGACGTCAAAACTGAAAAGTGCTCCGAGCATTACGGTTTTTTATTCATAAGAATGCACCAAGGATCACTGGGCACCAAAACCCAAAAGTCTTATTTTGGGACGAAAATTGCACCCTGGGCCGAAAATGCACCAATCCACGGACCTCAAAACTGAAAAGTGCTCCAAGCATTATGGTTTTTTATTAATAAGAATGCACCAGGGATCACGGGGCACCAAAACCCAAAAGTCTTAATTTCGCACAAAAATTGGACAACGGGCCGAAAATGCACCACGGGCACCAAAATTGGACCATGGGGCACCACAGCCTCAAAACTGAAAAGTGCTCCGAGCATTATAATTTTTTATGCATAAGAATGCACCAGGGATCACGAGTACCAAAACCCAAAAGACTTATTTTGGCACAAAAATTGCACCATATGCCGAAAATTGACCATAGGGCACCAAAACCCAAAAGTCTTATTTTAACAAGAAAAAAAATAAAAGAAAGAGAAATAATAAATGTCATAAATAATTTAATGAAAAGTAAGAAGACAGATAAAATAAAAATAAATTCTTGTCAAATAGTTGTTTGTACTATTGAATATGTGGGGTTCAATGGCATAAGGAAACAAGCATGGGATTTCCACCTTGTGACTTATATACCAATCTAATGTATGAATTACACTATTCGATATAAGCATTGATTAAAAGCATTTTTTTAATTGAAACAAGAAACTAGCGTGAACTCTAAGAAGAATGGTGAAACAAGGTAGAATATATGTACCATGACCTTGATTGTTTTTATCAGTGGAGGAGCCTTGCCCTTTGCAACTCAAGAGCATGCAGCCTAGCAAAATCTTGAATTTCATCCAAAATTTCGAGCCTTCTTGACTAGTAGTACCTTGAACAACATATTTGTTGTTTGTACCTCCCTTTGATTTACCCACACTCATAGAACCTGCAGCCTTAAAACCAACAATGTTCCTTGGGCCTATATTTTAAGTTCAGAACCCTTCAACATTTGACATATACAAATTTCAGCACAAAATTCTTAAAAGATCAAAGCAAAGAAGAGAAATGCTAGCTAGCAACACACTTGTGAGAAAACATCCGATAAAGGTGCTTGTATCAAACAATGTTAATATGTTCCAATGCTTAATAAGAGTTATGTATAAGAGGGAGAATGCTTAAATAGAGCGTAGGTGCTTAAATATATTTATGTGAGTGAATGTGTGTACCTTCAATAATAATAATAATAATAATAATAATAATAATAATAATAATAATAATAATAATAATAATAATAATAATAATAATAATAATAATAAATGCTGGGGTGATGAAAATTAATGTTGAAAGATTATTTGTGGGGACCGTTAAGTAAATTTTTTTCATGTTGCTGGATTGGAGAGATGATTTGTTTAAGTTGTAAAGAGTAAAAAAAATGATAGTAATAATAGTGAGACTTATTTAAGAGTAAAAAGGAGAAATGCAAAGATAACATAATCTTTTAAACACAATCTTTGTTATTGGATAAAATTTATTTTAAATCATGAAAATGTGAGTCTCACACCTAATTTAATGGGTCCAAATTTTAATTAATTGTAGAAAGTGTGCTAAAATGAACGTGTTAAACAAAAAATGGAAAAGTGCAAAAAGGAAGCTGAAAAAATGTACACACACTCATCAAAACTCCAAATGCTCAAGCAAATTAAACCAGCCAAATTAAAAAATGTTGGCACAGGTTCAGAATTGTAGAACCAGTAAAAACAATAAATTTTTCGAGAAGCAAGAGAGCTTCATCGTGAAACCAGAAACAGAACAAAGTCAACAAACCCCACATAGGGAAATCGGGTTTTGCAACATTTTGATGAAAGGAATAAGACATGCACACAAAGACAGAAAAGGATACACCAGAGAGAGTTTGTGTGTTTGCTTACAGAAATTAAAGGAAAGTGATGCAGCAAGTGAAAGCTATGGTGAATATTAGAAATGGGTAGAGACAGTATATATAGAGCATTGAATATAATCAATGAAATGAATATTCTTAGAGAGAGAGAATAGATTAACACTTAAAAATTTATTAAAAAGAACTTAAACAGATGGTTTTGATTTTTGAACACCACAACATATTAATTAAGGATGGATTTATATTAATAATTTAATAAATTTTTGACAATTTAATTTGAATATTATATTTTTTTTATACGGTCAACTAATTAAATACCATCATAAGTATAATATTTTTATATATAGATAAATTAATGAAGAGAAGATGTTTCCTTAGCTCGAGGCAGAAAAAGTCTTTGAATTCAAAGAGCATATAAAGGCAGAAAATTTTCATAAATTGAGTTTAATAAGGATACACCACCAATATAAAGATTTTATATACTGTCAACTAATTAGAAAATCATTATTTTTATAATTTTTTAAGATAATTATTATAAAAATCAATGAATTTACAACACATATTAGTTTGTGATTAAATAACAATGTAAAAAACCTTTACATATTATCAGTGCATATATTTTTTTTCCCTCATAAATTTAGCAATAAAAGTTATTAAGAAAAGTTAAAAAGAACTTATTTTACCAAATTTTATTAAGAAAATTAATAAAATAATGTTAAAAAGTTGATGAGCGTTACAAACCATTTTCAAAAGCCTCGCAACACACAAAATTTGTCAACGCAATCAATAAAAAATAAAGGAAATATTTAATGCATTAAAAAGTTAAAAACCCAGTTCTAAAATTATTTGAAAATTTCTTAGGCTTGGATCATGATTCCTCACTTTTAAGGTGTGTGAGAGATGGTTTCGAATTACTAGTTGATACTGAGGGATACTTATTATATTAAATGAGGTTGTGAAGAATACAGAAAGTAAAGTAGAAGGTAAAGCAGAAGGTTAGTAAATGACAAAATAAAGGTTAAGAGGATTGGAGAAGCAAAACATATCACCAAATCAGACACAACAAACTTTACTTGACTATGGAATGGAATGAAACTCTCAACACTGAACTGCTTTACTTCAGAGACAGGATAGAACCATTGCTGATTCAAACATCCATACATGTCAATGTGATAATAATTCATTGGTTGCATGTCAATCTTTTTATTCATCATTTTTTTAATGTTAATTATATGTATACTTAACCTTATGGGTTCAGGATTCACAGAGTTTGGAGATACCTCTAAATTAAAAGAAACTAACACACTAATCACCTCATTAGTAATAACTAATTATAACTTACATAGACATGATATTTATTTATATATACATTTTATCAATGATTTTAAATAATTAAATCTTTTTTTAAAAAAAAGTTAAATCTTATAAATAAATATGGTCAAGGTTATAACATAAACACATGTATTATTTTAAAAAAAATTAATTTTAATCCTTCACATATAATTAATTGGTCAACATTCAACACCCTCATCATCTCACAATAAACACCAACATGTGTCACTATATGATGCATAAAATATGTTCACTAAGGACAAGCGTACCCTACGTTATAGTTACAGTGGACCTAAGTTCGGATATCATACCCAAAGGACCAGAGGCAATTCCAAAAAAATCTAATTTTGCACTAAACTAAACAATTTGATGTAATCGTCAATTTGAGAAAGGGATGTTCAATTACTTTGCAGAAAATTTGACAAAAACAAGCAACAGTTTTGATCCAAAAAACGTTCAGATAGGAAGACCTAGGACTGTGATTTCACCATTATCCTTAATTCCCCCAATTTCTATTTTTATGAAACCCTAGGTTTAATTGTAATAAATCTCTTAATTTCATAAGTCAGCCCTTGATCAAAGTCTAACTATGTTATTATCCCTAATTCAATCCTTAGTTGGTCATGTAAGTACCAAATTAAGAAAAAGATTGATAAATTCACCAAGGTCATCACGATAATGCTCCACGGGCATGTATTGAGTTTATGACAAGTTCCTAACAATTTATGCATCATATGTGAAAAGTGCCAGAGAATTAGGCGTTCCTATCATAATGCATGATTATTTAATGGGGGGATTCACTGCAAATACTAGCTTGGCTCATTATTGCCGAGATAATTTTCTACTTCTTCATATACATCGTGCAATGCATGCAGTTATCGACAGACAAAAGAATCATGGTATGCACTTTCTTGTACTAGCTAAAGCATTACGTTTGTCTGGTGGAGATGATGTTCACTCCAGTACCGTAGTAGGTAAACTTGAAGGGGAAAGAGAAATCACTTTAGGTTTTGTTGATTTACTACGACGTGATGATTTTATTGAAAAAGATGAAGTCATGGTATTTATTTCACTCAGGATTGGGTTTCTCTACCAGGTGTTCTGCCTGTTGCTTCGGGAGGTATTCACGTTTGGCATATGCCTGCTCTAATCGAGATCTTTGGAGATGATTCCGTACTCCAATTTAGAGGAGGAACTTTAGGACACCCTTGGGGAAATGCACCTGGTGCTGTAGCTAATCCAGTAGCTCTTGAAGCATGTGTGCAAGCTCGAAATGAAGGACGTGATCTTGCTCGTGAAGGTAATGAAATTATCCATGAGGCTAGCAAATGGAGTCTTGAATTAGCTGCTACTTGTAAAGTATGGAAGGAGATCAAATTTGAATTCGAAGCAATGGATACTTTGTAAGGTATGCAGAGAATTAATTGCAATTAAACTCAGCCCAATCTTTTCCTAAAAGGATTGAGCCGAATACAAGACTACAATACAAAGATACTTATTATATATATATATATATATATATATATATATATATATATATATATATATATATATATATATTTGTTTCGTATTGGAATAGATTGGAATAGAAACGTAGTAAGCAGACGAGATTTTACGAAAAAAGTTATTACAATTTCTAAGGGAAACGGCGATTTCCTTTTTTGATGTGAATTTCACATAATAGGGAGGTTGCTCTATTTTTTTATTTTTTTCTATTTCTATGTTAAATTTATATTTTCATATTTATTTTTAGATTTCTATAATTTTTTATAAGTTTTTAGTCTAGAATTAGAATATAATAAAATTGATATATTTATAGAATTTTTGTTATAAGTAATTATAACATAATAATAATCAAATTTCTAATATTTAAAATAGAAAATATAGCCTTAATGAAATATTAATATTTCATTAATATTATATTTTATGATTTTTATTTTATTTGTTTGTTTTCTCGATTGTGTTCTTTTTCAATACTAATATTGACAACAGTGTATCAAATAAATATAATTCGATCGTGAATAAATTGATCAATTTACTCACGTTAAATAGGCTTTATTACTTCATCAAATGATAGGTTCATTGGATTTTCTGCGATACAAACAAGAAATTCTTTTTTGATTAAAAAGTAAGTAATTGAATTATTTATTGAATTGAAAAGTAAAGAAAAAAACTAATCTCTATATATATATATAATAATAATGTATAATGTATAACATAGCAGATAAAGAGTTGGTATACCATTTTTGTTTTATTTTTTTAGAAAATTGTTTTGTTTTAACTGTTCATTTGTATGTTGAGAATCAATTCGCCCTCAACATTTTTGAGTTTTTCTATTTTTTTAATGTCTGATATTTTATTAGACAATTAAATCTTTTAATTTTATTGTTTTTATTGTGATTGGATATATACATCCACGTTATTTTCTAAATTGTATTGGGGTTGCTAACTCAATGGTAGAGTACTCGGCTTTTAAGAGCGACTCTATTTTTTACACAGTTCTATGAAGCAATCGGTTCGTCCATACCATTTGTAGAGCTTGTAAAACCATGACTGATCCAGAAAGGAAAGAATGGAAAAAGTAGCATGTCGTATCGATGAAGAATTCTAAAAATATTTCATTCTTATAGGATCTGGCCAAAATTTTTGTTTGTGATAGCTCGGAACAAAAAAATTAAGTTGGGTTTAATTAATAAAGGGATGGAGCTTGGTGGCTCCAATTATAATAGGGGAACAAAAAGCAACGAGCTTTCATTTATTTTTTATTTGAATGATTACCCCATCTAATTGTACGTTAAAAAGAGGTTAGTGCTTGATATGGGAAAAGCTTTTCTGGTGAATGGATTATTTATTTTTGTTATGAGTCCTAACTATATAGCTATTTTCCATTATATTTTGGGGTAGCGATAAATGTGTAAAAGAAAGAGTATATTGATAAAGATATTTTTTCCAAAATCAAAAGAGCGATTAGGTTGAAAAAAAAATAAAGGATTCCTAACTAGCTTGTTATCCTAGAACAAAAATTAGGTGGAAAAAGCGATTAGAGAGAGTCCGTTGATGGATTTTACTTGTTTTCTAGGTGTATATATATATATATATATATATATATATATATATACCTAGAATTCCCTGTTTTGATCATATCGCACTATGTATTATTTGATAATCCAACGAATCTCTGATTCTTGGTTTAACCAAATAGACTTTTTTAATTTTAAATGGAGGAATATCGAGCATATTTAGAACTCCATAGATCTCGACACCAGGACACCCTATACCCACTTTTTTTCGGGAATATATTTATGGACTAGCTTATGGTCATGGGTCCATTTTTGTAGAAAATGTAGGTTATAACAATAAATTTAGTTTACTAATTGTAAAACGGTTAATTACTCGAATGTATCATCAGACTCATTTCATCATTTTTGCTAACAATTCTAACAAAAATCCTTTTAGGGGTTATAACAATCATTTTTATTCTCAAATAATATTAGAAGGTTTTGTTGGCGTCATGGAGATTCTATTTTCCCTACAATTATTTATCTCTTCCTTAAGAGAATTAAAAATCGTAAAATCTTATAATAATTTGTGATCAATTCATTCCATTTTTCCCTTTTTCGAAGATAAACTGATATATTTAAATCATGAGTCAGATATACGAATACCCTATCCTATCCATCTGGAAATCTTGGTTTAAATCCTTCGATATTGGATGAAAGATTTCTCTTTCTTTCATTTATTAAGGTTGTTTTTTTTATTACTATTGTACTTGGAATAGTCTTTTTACTCCAAAAAAAATGATTTCTACTTTTTTTTCAAAAAGTAATCCAAGATTTTTCTTGTTCCTATATAATTTATATGTACAGGAATATGAATCTATCTTTCTTTTTCTACGTAACAAATCCTCTCAGTTACGGTTAAAATATTTTTGCATTTTTTTTAGAGATTTTTTTTCTATGAAAAAATAGAACATCTTGTAGAAGTATTTGTTAAGGATTGTTCATATACCTTATCATTCTTTAAGGATACTTTCATCCATTATGTTAGATATCAAGGAAAATCAATTCAGGTTTCAAAGAATACTCCTCTTTTGATAAATAAATGGAAATACTATTTTATCTATTTATGGAAATGTCATTTTGATATTTGGTCTCGACCAGGAACGATCCAGATAAACCAATTCTCCTAGCATTCATTTCACTTTTTAGGCTATTTTTTAAGTATTTAGCTCAATAGTTCCAATTATTTGGTACGAAGTCAGATGTTACAAAATTCATTTCTAATAAAAATTGTTAAGAAAAAGCTTGATACAATAGTTCCAATTATTCCTCTAATTAGATAATTGGCTAAAGCAAAATTTTGTAATGTATTTGGTCATCCCATTAGTAAGCAGGTTTGGGCCAATTTATCTGATTTTGATATTATTGACCGGTTTTTGCGAATATGCAGAAAATTTTCTCATTATCACAATGGATCCGCAAAAAAAAGAGTTTGTATCAAATAAGATATATACTTCGGCTTTCTTGTATAAAAACTTTGGCTCGTAAGCACAAAAGTACTGTGCGCACTTTTTTGAAAAGATTAGGTTCAGAAAAATTATTGGAAGATTTCTTTATAGAAGAAGAAGATATTTTTTCTTTTATTTTTCTAAGAACTTCTTTTACTTTGCAGAGGTTATATAGAGGTCAGATTTGGTATTTGGATATTCTTTTCAGAAACGATTTCATCAATCATTTATAATATAAAATAGGTTATGATACTTTGTAAATCGTTGTAAATTGGTAAATCGAAATTATTATTAAATGAAGATAAAAAAATCATTTTTTTAGTATTCTATATCTATGGGATTTTGAAATGCTCATGGAGTAAGAGTCAAGATTCGGGTTTCATTAATTGAATATTTGACTTTCTTAGAGTCTTTTCCTAGGGAAGTAATTTAGGTTTAGAAGTATGCATAGGGAAAGCCGTGTGCACTGAAAAATGCAAGCACGGTTTGGGGAGGGATTTTTTCTTGTTTTATTGTTGAATTTGATTAAAGAAGAAATTAACTACTTCATCCGACTAGTTCCGGGTTCGAGTCCCGGGCAACCCACTATAATTAATATATCGAAGTTATATATAACTATTATATATATAACTATAGCGATCCATAGAAATTCAACTTTTTTTTTAATGAATGAAATAAGGTAAAAAGGGAAATTCGGATAAATCTAAATAAGAGCATACTTACTATGGATATTGGTATTGGTTGACACTAGTATATAAGTCATGTTATACTGTTGAATAACAAGTCCTCAAATTTTCTAATTATAGAGAATTTTTGTGCTTGGGAGTCCCTAATGATTAAATGAACCAAGATTTTACCATGACTGCAATTTTAGAGAGACGCGAGAGCAAAAGCCTATGGGGTCGCTTTTATAACTAGATAACCAGCACCGAAAATCGTCTTTACATTGGATGGTTTGGTGTTTTGATGATTCCTACTTTATTGACCGCAACTTCTGTATTTATTATTGCTTTTATTGCTGCCCCTCCAGTAGATATTGATGGTATTCGTGAGCCTGTTTCTGGATCTCTACTTTATGGAAACAATATCATTTCTGGTGCCATTATTCCTACTTCTGCGGCTATAGGTTTGCACTTTTATCCTATATGGGAAGTGGCATCCGTTGATGAATGGTTATACACCGGCAATCATTATGAACTAATTGTTCTACACTTTTTACTTGGTGCAGCTTGCTACATGGGTCATGAGTGGGGACTTAGTTTTCATCTGGGTATGCGTCCTTGGATTGCTGTTGCATATTCAGCTCCTGTTTCAGCCGCTACTGTTGTTTTCTTGATCTATCCTATTGGTCAGGGAAGCTTTTTAGATGGTATGCCTCTAGGAATTTCTGGTACTTTCAATTTTATGATTGTATTTTAGGCTGAGCATAATATTCTTATGCATCCATTTCACATGTTAGGTGTAGCTGGTGTATTCGACGGCTCCCTATTCAGTGCTATGCATGGTTCCTTGGCAACTTCTAGTTTGATCAGGGAAACCATAGAGAATGAATCTGCTAATGAAGGTTACAGATTTAAAATTGGCAACTTGAGGGGCTATTCCTAAAGGACCTAACGAATTATTAATTGGAATCATAGGATCTCTTTGAATTTGATTAATTCCTTCTTTTATCCCATTGTAATATTTTCCATCGTTGAATGATCGTATTTGAAAACAATTTGATGATGACAAAATTATCAAAGATGGACAATTCTCCTTTCTATTCAACAACATACAAATAGTTCCATGATTTTGACTAAGTGATTGTTGAATTTTTTCCCTCGAATCAATAGAAAAAAATGGATTGATGGTGGTCCGGTCTGACTCATTATCCAAGATAAATCTTGAACGGGGTGGATTATTCCTTTTTCTTATATATGAAATATGGGATTTCACTAAGCCAATTCTTAAGAAATATCTAACCAAATCGTTTAAACTTACTTCAACAAAAGAAGCATGCGCATTTTCGATAGGTTGAAATTTTTTTGTCTTGATCCCAATTTAAGACTAAACAAGTTTGAACTAATTGAATACTTGTATCAAAAATTCCCCGAATTGATTTTCCATTTCTAGAAAGAATATAATTAATAACTTTAAGTTCCAGATTATCTCTTTCTTGGAACATATCTTGGGGGAAAATTTTTACTAAATTGATCCTATCAGCTATTTCATATAAAATTACCGGTCGAGCCAAAACAAAATACTTTTTTTTTTCGTAATTGTGATCCATTGGGCATAGATCCAATTTTTCATTTTTTTTATTCTTTTGAATTTTTTTTTTACCGTTCCTGGTGGTATCAACATGGCACTGTGTCGGGATATCTTATCCATTTCTCCGGGAAAATAGATATCCCCGAAAAATATTTTTAATTCAATCTTTTTTTTTCTTCTCCAATTGAACCAATCCCCTTACTCGACTTCTTATATTTAAAGTGATTGGTGTATCTACTTCAACGATACTACTATTCCGTACCATTATGGAAGAAGATTCTGGTAAAATATGCACTTCCTCGGAAGTGAAAAAAATTTGATCTACTTTAATTTGGTATTTTGTCTTAAATTCTTTAACTCATTGATACTCAATTAAAAAATCCTCTTTTTTAAAAATGGAATTTATACCTATAGTCCTATATTTAGTAATTCCCGAGCTCTGTGTTCAGTATTGAGGATCATCAAAATAAGTAAGAATGCTATTTCTATGAAAAATACCATTGATTGGTATTTCAATTGAGATACTGAATTGTGGCACTAAGGATCACGGGGCACCACGATAATGCTCCACCAAGGATCCTTACTTTTTGAGGTGTATGCATTAAAAAATTATGAATAAAAAGATTAAGAATGTCATTGCAGTGGTTAACAAAATTCTCTAGACATTGCATCCAATGAGCTATTATCACAATGACATTCATGGATGTTTGGATCAGCAATGGTTCTATCCTGTGTCTGAAGTAAAGCAGTTCAATGTTGAGCATTTGATTCCATTCCATAGCCAAGTTTTCTGTTTCTGATTTGGTGACATGTTCTGCTTCTCTCACTCTCTTGACCTTTACTTTGTCATTTATTGCTTTACCTTTTGCTTTACTTTATGTGTTCTTTAGAGCCTCATTTAATATAATAAGTATTCCTCATTATATATCAAACTAAGGGGTGTAGCTCAGCTGATAGAGCAGGGTGCGTGAGTATTGTAAACCTCCTAGTACTGTCTTCAATTCTTATGGATAAAAAAAAACCAGTAATTCAAAGCCATCTCTCACACACACCTTAAATATGAGGAATCAAGATCAAAGCCTAGGAAATTTTAAAATAACTTTAGAACTGTGTTTTAAATGCATCCAATTAATATTTCCTATATTTTTTTTCTTGGTTGCGTTGACCATTCTGCTTGTTTTGATGCTTTTTAAACTTGGTTTGTAATGCTCATAAACTTTTTAACATTATTTTAATAATTTTCTTAATAAAAATTATCAAAATAAGTTCTTTTGAATTTTTCTTAATAACTTTTGTTGCTAAATTTATGACAAAAGAATAATATATACATTGATAATTTGTAAAGGTTTTTTACATTGTTATATTCAATAACAAACAGTCATGTATTGTAAATTCATTGATTTTTATTATCATTATCTTTAAAAAAGGTATACCAATAATGATTTCTAATTTGTTGATGGTATATAAAATCTTTATATTGGTAGTGTATCCTTATTAAACACAATTTATGACATAAATTCATTCAATAAGAACTGAATGTATTTGAAATGCATTAATTATGTATTACTGAAAATAGTCTCATATATGACAGATTGCATGTCCAAGCCTTAGACATCATTATTGGGTGAGACAAATTGAATTTGTTTATGTAAACGCTCTTTAAGTTCAAAGACTTTTTTTGCCTTGAACTACTAAACCATCTTCTCTCCATAAATTTATCTGTACAAAAAAATTATTGAAAATTATTAATTTATATGATAATTACTTTAAAAACATTATATTTATGATATTATTTAATTAGTTGAATGTATAAAAAATATATACATATTCAAATTAAACTATTCAATAATTTATTAAATTATTAATATAAATCCATCCTTAATTAATATGTTGCGGTGTTCAAAAATTAAAACCATATTTTTAAGTTTTTTTCGATAAATTTTTAAGTGTTAATCTATTCTTTCTCTCTCAAAAACTGAGCTCCAAATTGAAGTACATTGAAGCTCAGTGTACTCCAATTTTGGGTCATGGGTGTCTGGGATTGCATGTCCAAGTTGTGTAATTCCATTTGTGCAATCAAAATTGGAGTACATTTTTTAATTTATTGTGCACCATAATTATCAAAAGATTCAACTACAAAATGATGTGTTTCAAAAGATATTTATGTCTCTTAAAAAAAAGATATAGAATGTATTGAATTATTAATTTTTAAATATGGCTTAAAATTTGTATTTTAACCTTTGTTTCAACATAGTATTAAGCTTTTTATTTTTCTTTTCATATTTAACAATAAACAAATTTTCTATCTAACATGCATGTGTTAAATTGAATATTATTAATAACCCATAGGGTTGGCACAATGGTGTAATGTGGGGGAACGATCTATTTAGCGGGAGACACCCATGTTCGAATCTCTCCATGTGCAAAATTCTCTTGGACTAGCGACAACCACGTATCGCGAGTGGGATTAGTCGTTGGTTGGGGGACACTCGTGCTCTCTATTTGACCCAGGACAAAAAAATATATATTATTAATGAAAATCTCAAATAGATGATTAAATTTTAATTATTTATGTGCGGTACATAGTGTAAGAATAAATATGTTGACTTTTGTCGTGTTCCATTTATAAAAGCATATTGCATGATATAAGAATAAATTTAAAACTATAGCAATCTAAATATAAAATAAAATAAAGATTTTACTACAAGGAAATTAACTTCAACTTTAAATGGCAATGATAATTGTAAAAATTCAATTATGATCAACAAAAATATTTAATTAATCATCACTTATAATATGTGGATAATTCTTTTATGTGTAAAATTAGATAATAAATTATTCTAAGATGCTAATGATCACGTGCATCGCACGGGTAGGAAACTAGTAGTAAATACATAAAGGCTAAAATCAAAAGTTGTGGGACTATACTATCTATTTGCTTGCATGTGACTTACAATATGGTTTGTTTTAGTTTCAAAAATATCATGAAAATATATTTATAATATTCTACATAACTAAAAAATTAATAAAATGAAGTTTAAAAAAATTACAAACCAAATGAATTTTCTGTTTTTTTCTTCTTTCAAAGCATGTTATTAAAAATTTAACAAAACAGATATTTTCTTCTTCTAAATTTTTAAACTGTTATTATAAAAGAGTTAATAAACATCTTTCCTTTTTTCTCATCTGGAAAATAGTTATTAAAAGCTACTTTATAAAATAGTTTTGAAAAAAGAAAAAAAAAGAACTATAACACAAAATGAAAAACACCTTAAAATTTAAAGAGGTTTATTTTTTAGATGTTATGCATTCTAAGTATGTTCAGTACCAAACAAAAACATTCAAGATATTAAGATATATTACATAAAAGTGTGAAGCTATCAATGAAGTACAACTACCCATTCCTTGATTCAACTAAAACTAGACAATTGATTAATGAAGTAGAGTTGAATTTGAGCCTAAAATTTTAGAGTTTGGTAATTCTCAATATATTTGTACCAAAATTACTAAATGGATAATTTTATCATGGTTTAAAGGACTAAAGATGACCTTTTAATTCTTTATGAAGCATATATTTTTAAGTTATAAGGAAGAATAAGAGAGTTTCCAAAATGATCTTCTGGACCATTCTACAAGTACAGATAAAGAACAAAAGACCTTAGAAAGCAATAAAAGTAAATTCATTAAATAAGATTCTGAAGGGAAAAAAAATACAGGAATAAATTTTAACTATCTGAACAAAAAACTGTGGTAAAAAAAGAGATAAACTTTTCCATCACTGAAATATCATGCCCATAATGATGATATATGTGATAGAAATGGATGGAGAAGTTGTGCCTTGGATTTGTACAAGTAAGATGGTACAACAACACTTCAAGTAGGAATTCCCTTTTTCTATCCATATAAACCAAATAACAAACCAGTACAAAAGAGGAAAACCAAATCATGAGACCAGTCCAAATATCAGTGTGTCCTTTGTTAATAAGCTTTTTAATAGATTATTTAAAGTACGTTAGCCATTTGGATCTCTTAGTCTCTGTCCTTGAACACCACTTCAGTTCCTTAGGACAGGTTTCTAATCAAATGGAAAGTTTAGATAAAGAACCAGAATTATAGGGATGGAATAAATTATACGATAATCCTAAAATGGACAAGTCCATAGCAAAATGCTGATTCTAACACATCTCCTCACCTGCAAACCAACACCAAGTATAACAATCAAATGCAAAAATCAAACATTTTCAAACTGATATTAAAATTAAAAAATTAAAAAAAATAAAATTGAAAGTTGGGTAAAAGGCATTATTCTCTGTCTCCCTAATCAAACAAAACACTTAAGTTATATATTATACTATAACTTTTCTCACATATCCTTCCTTTCATATGAAGGCCTAGTAGTAGTTCTCAACAATTAAAAAAAAAAAAAGCAATTTTTTCTATGTATTTAAATTAAGATATGCAGCCAAAAATAAGCCACTAATTGCTAAGCTGGTACCCTCACAAAATAGAGGGCACCAAAGAATTGCTTGTTTTGGATCTGTTAGAATGCTTAGTAGAGACAAAATCATTGAACAGGAGTTGAAATGAAAATATTTTAATTTTCAGTGGTCATGTCAGTGCTTGGTTAAAAAAGGTGGAAAGACGGGAAATTATTTTGGTTAAATTGTTTACAGTATACTGCAATCAGAATGTAAAATCTATTCCTGGAAAGTGCTTTTCTTGGTATGTTAAATTGTATCTTGCAGAAAAAGAAGACCACCAACTAATCATATGTACTGGTACACATTTATGACTTAAAAGTGGATCACGGATTAAAATTTGACAAACTGATCATTACTACTACAAGTTTACAACACCATCAGTTGAAGCTAATACACAAGCGGAACCATACCTTTTCTCTAGACACAACGGTGCCACTATCTTCCCAGTTGCCGAAGGTGGAAGCGTATTTCCTCCTTTGCTTGTGGCCTTTCCAACAACAAAATTTCTCGTATTGTTGCTTTAGTGGCCTCTAGTCTATTCTTATTGACTTCAATTTAATCAAACTCTATTTCTACACCATCACTTTCGACATCTGCGATCTCTTCCTCACCGTTGATCTCAATGTATTTTCCTGTAACGACTTTGGGTTGTTCCTTATCTCTGATTGTTTCAGACTTATTGTCAAAAATTGGTCTTTCTCCCATATGGCATCCTAGTGAACAAAAGTTGAAGCTATTCAATCCTCCATGGCTTTGATTATTGCAAGATCATTCATGTTCATGATATGAATTTTTGCATTGACCTCCCCATGGATCCACCAGTTTGGACCAATTGGTAGAGCACCAAGATTAGAAACTAGTGTATGAGTGTTATTTAATTCAAAAGAACTGAACCATATCTGTTACATGCAAAAAATGGAAACAACCAGAGCAGAAGCTCCCAGACTCACTCTAATTAGTGATAGGTGGTTTCCTAACACAATCTTCCTAATAATTTGATTTTGATTCCATTAATTGGTCCAACCCTTTGTTATATTTCTTGCTGATGATTAATATTTGATGAATGAAGCTGTTTCAAATAGTTAATTATCTGTCTAAATATATTTGTGGTTTGCTTGATGATAGTGAGCCTTTTTCACATTCAAGCTAAATATTATGTGACCAATTTTGTCTTGGACTTTGCTTATAGTTGTGAATGGCCATATTAAATGACCACAAGATGAAAACATACAAGCCAATGTACTGGAAATAATTGGATCAAATACTCAGTCCACATACTTTAATCCAGCTGCAAAACTTAGTATTAAACTTCCAATCTTGGTTATGGTTGTATAGAATCTAAAAAAGTATTTACATTTCAGTTTCAAGTTTTGGATGTTAGGAATGTCAAACAACAATTTCGAGCTTCAAATTTTCATGTGTGTAAGTCTGGCCATTGTGCACCTGATGGGTTTGCCCACAACCTGCAGATGTTTAATTTCTTCCAAATGTATTCTGCGCATGACTGCTTGCATCTACCTATATAGAGAACTTTGATTTTATGAATAGTAACATTATGGCATGTTTTTTCTTTTGGGTCTTTGTATTTTATAGTTAGAAAGTCTTAGAAGAATTTTGGTGATGTTCCCCAAGTCTGTGATGGGAATCACAATTTGAGATTGCTTATCCTCGTCTATTTCTTTTCGTGAAGATCTCTGTCAATGTAAATTCACAAATTTCATTTTCTACTTGATTCACTAGTTTGTATGTGCATAATTGCTTTGGGATTGAATGACATCAATTATAGTTGTTCTATTAGGTGATATTTACTCATAGATCATCTGGTGTTAAGATTAATTAGCTATATTAACCGAAAATCAAACAATATTGATCTTACAGATATACTTTTAAAATTTGACATGTTCAATATGCTACTAAGTAGACATTTCCCACAAGAATTGTGTGGGGACAATCATGCTCCCTGTTGTTCAAGGATTTCAATTGATGTAAGATTAAATCCTCTTAAGATTTAGCTCTTCTAAAATTCAAGACTAAAAAAGATCGAAACAATTTACAACTAAGCACTTATAAAAGTTCTGTTGATTTGAATCTCCAGATAAATGATGTCATTCATGAAATACAATTTTTTGAGTGTAGACTTTCAAAATATAACAAATTAAATTCCATATTACTCAATATGCAGCTCTTCAATTAGAAGTAAAATTTAGGAGATAAAGTCACTTTTAATTCTATTAAATCTTTATAATATAAGAAGAACTATTATCTCTTTAGAAGTAAACTCTTCAAATTATTAAACAATATACCAAAAATTAGTTATCAATAACATAATAACTTCTTGTAAAAAATTAGAAACAAAATTGAAGTGCGAAATATTTTATGCAGTAATAAATAACTCAGCGTCGTACACAGAAAGCAAATAAAAGTTTATAAAAACAATTATTTAGGAGTTTCCTCGATCCATGTATCATGTAGAAGTTTCATGATGATTCTTAAAAGTCAACATCACTACCATATATTCAGTTTTTGAATGTGAGCAATCTTTCCCCAGTCTTGGCCTCCTGGTTTCTTGCAACGCTGTTTGAACAATGGACAATTGCTCACAATTGTAAGATCTGAAATGGATTTGGGAAGACCCTCCTCTGGTAACTGTTGGAGGTTGGGGCAGTGTCAAAGAACCAATTTCTTGAGAGAGGAGAGCTGACATAGACCCTTGAAGTCCAATTTTTTTAGATTTGGACAATCAAAGATTCTTAGAGAAGTAAGAGAAAGTGGCAGCAAACCTTCATCAGGAAAAGACTCCGCATCCAGGTTTCCAATCCACAAGGTTTCCAGAGAGGGATTGTCTCCCAAAGCCCCTTTCAGTGAGGCGATAATTCTAGAGTAATTGTTAAGTTCCATCTTTATTAGATTTGATGGCAAACCTCCATCAGGGAATGACTCAACTCTTTGACAATCATGTTTGTGTAGTTCCTTGAGATGTGGAAGCACGGACCACAGGGCACCACGGACCTCAAAACTGAAAAGTGCTCCAAGCATTAAGGTTTTTTATGCATAAGGACGCACAAAGGATCACGGGGCACCAAAACCCAAAAGTCTTATTTTGGCACAAATATTGCACGTTGGGCCGAAAATGCACCACGAGCACCAAAAATTGACCAAGGGGCATCAAGGAGCTCAAAACTGAAAAGTGCTCCGATCATTATGGTTATTTATGAATAAGGATGCACCAATGATCACGGGGCACCAAAATCCAAAAGTCCTATTTCGGCACCAAAATTGGACCATCAGCGAAAATGCACCACGGGCACCAAAAATAGACCACGGGGCACCACAGACCTCAAAATTGAAAATTGCTTCGAGCAGTATGGTTTTTTATGCATAAGGATGCACCAGGGATCACGGGACACCAAAACCCAAAAGTCTTTTTTTGGCACGAAAATTGGACCATGTGTCGAACATCCACCACGGGGCACCAAAATTGGACCACGGGAAACCACGAACCTAAAAACTGAAAAGTGCTCCAAGCCTTATAGTTTTTTATGCATAAGAATGCACCAGGGATCACGTGGCACCAAAACCCATAAGTCTTATTTTGGGACGAAAATTGAACCATGGGCCGAAAATGCACCAGTGGGCACCAAAATTCTTCAAGGTGGCACCACGGACCTCAAAACTAAAAGTGCTCCGAGCATTATGGTTTTTTTATGCATAAGAATACACCAGGATCATAGGGCACCAAAACGCAAAAGTCTTATTTTGGCACGAAAATTGCACCATGGGCCAAAAATGTACCAGGAGGCACCAAAATTGGACCACTGGACACCACGGACCTCAAAACAGAAAAGTGCTCTGAGTATTATGGTTTTTTATACATAAGAATTCACTAGGGATCACAGGGCACCAAAACCCAAAAGTCTTATTTTGGCATGAAAATTGCACCATGTGCCGAAAATGCACCAATGGGCACCAAAATTGGACCACGGGGCACCATGGACCTCAAAACCGAAATGTGCTTCGAGCATTATGGTTTTTTATGCATAAGGACGTACTAAGGATCACGGGGCACCAAAACCCAAAAGTCTTATTTCGGCACGAAAATTGCACGTTAGGCCCATAATGCACCATGCGCACCTAAAATGGACCACGAGCCATGAAGGAGCTCAAAACTAAAAAGTGCTCTGAGCATTATGGTTATTTATTAATAAGTATGCACCAATGATCACGGGGTACCAAAATCCAGAAGTCTTATTTCGGCACCAAAATTGGACCATGAGATGAAAATGAACCACGGTCACCAAAAATGGACCATAGGGCACCACGGACCTCAAAACGGAAAAGTGCTCCGAGCAGTATGGCTTTTTATGCATAAGGATGCACCAGGGATCACGGGACACAAAATCCCAAAAGTCTTTTTTTGGCACGAAAATTGGACCACGTGCTAAAAATCCACCACGGGGCACCAAAATTGGACCAAGGCAAACCACGGACCTAAAAACCAAAAAGTGCTCAGAGCCTTATGGTTTTTTATGCATAATAATGCACCAGGGATCACGGGGCACCAAAATCCAAAAGTCTTATTTTGGGACGAAAATTGCACCATGGGCCGAAAATGCACCATGGGCCGAAAATTGCACCAAAATTGGACCACGGGGCACCACGAACCTAAAAAATAAAAATTTCTCTGAGCATTATGGTTTTTAATGCATAAGAATGCACTAGGATCACAAGGAACCAAAACCGAAAAGTGTTATTTTGGCCCGAAAATTGCACCATGGGCCAAAAATGCACCACGGGGAACCAAAATTGGACCACTGGACACCACGGACCTCAAAACTGAAAAGTGCTCTGATCATTATGGTTTTTTACGCATAAGAATGCATCAGGGATCGCAGGGCACCAAAACCCAAAAGTCTTATTTTGGCACGAAAATTGCACCATGTGCCGAAAATACACCAATGGGCACCAAAATTCGACCACCGGGCACCACGGACCTCAAAACTGAAAAGTGCTCTGAGCATTACGGTTTTTTAAGCATAAGGACGCACTAAGGATCACGGGGCACCAAAACCCAAAAGTCTTATGTTAGCACGAAAATTGCAAGGTGGGCCGAAAATGCACCACGGACACCAAACATGGGCCACGGGGAATCAAGGAGCTCAAAACTGAAAATTGCTCTGAGCATTATCTTTATTTATTCATAAGGATGCACCAAAGATCACGGGGTACCAAAATCCAAAAGTCTTATTTCGGCACCAAAATAGGACCATGAGCCAAAAATGCACCACGGGCACAGAAAATGGACCACGGGGCACCACAGACCTCAAAATTGAAAAGTGCTCTGAGCAGTATGGTTTTTCATGCATAAGGATGCACCAGGGATGATAGGGCAGAAATCGAAAAGTCTTATTTTGGCTCGAAAATTGCACCATGGGCCAAAAATGCACCACAAGGCACCAAAATTGGACCACGGGAAACCACGGACCTAAAAACTGAAAATTATTCTGAGCCTTATGGTTTTTTATGCATAAGAATGCACCAGGGATCACTGGGCACCAAAACCCAAATGTCTTATGTTGGGACGAAAATTGCACCATGTGCCGATAATGCACCAATGGGCACCAAGATTAGACCACGGGGCACCACGGACCTCAAAACTAAAAAGTGCTCTGAGCATTATGGTTTTTTACGGATAAGGACGCACTAAGGATCACGGGGCACCAAAACCCAAAAGTCTTATTTTGGCAAGAAATTTGCACGTTGGGCCGAAAATGCACCATGGGCAGCAAAAATGGACCACAAGGCATCAAGGAGCTCCAAACTGAAAAGTGCTATGAGCATTATCGTTATTTATGCATAAAGATACACCAATGATCACGGGGTACCAAAATCCAAAAGTCTTATTTCAGCTCCAAAATTGGACCATGAGCCGAAAATGCACCACGAGCAGCAAAAAATGCACCACGGGGCACCACAGACCTGAAAATTGAAAAGTGCTCTAAGAAGTATGGTTTCTTATGCACAAGGATGCACCAGGGATCACAGGGCACCAAAACCCAAAAGTTTTATTTTGCCACGAAAATTGCACCATGGGCCAAAAATGGAACACGGGGCACCAAAATTGGACCACGGGAAACCACGAACCTAAAAACTGAAAAGTGCTTCGAGCCTTATGGTTTTTTATGCGTAAGAATGCACCAGGTATCACTGGGCACCAAAACCCAAAAGTCTTATTTTGCGGTGAAAATTGCACCATGGGCCGAAAATGCACCAATGGGCACCAAAATTGGACCACGGGGCACCACGGACCGCAAAACTGAAAAGTGCTTCGAGCATTATGGTTTTTTATGCATAAGAATGCACCAGGGATTACAAGGCACCAAAACCCAAAAGTCTTATTTTCGGACAAAAATTGCACCATGTGCCGAAAATGCACGAATGGGCACCAAAAATGGACCACGGGGCACCACGGACATCAAAACTAAAAAGTGCTCCAAGCATTATGGTTTTTTTATGCATAAGGACGCACTAAGGATCATGGGGCACCAAAACCCAAAAGCCTTATTTTGGCACGAAAATTGCACGTTGGGCCGAAAATACACCATGGGTAGCAAAAATGGATCACGGGGCACCAAGGAGCTCAAAACTGAAAAGTGCTCTGAGCATTATGGTTATTTATGCATAACGATGTACCAATGATCACGGGGTACCAAATTTCAAAAGTCTTATTTCGGCACCAAAATTGGACCATGAGCCAACAATGTAGTAGGGGAACAAATAATGGACCACGGGGCACCACGGAACTCAAAATTGAAAAGTGCTCCAAGCAGTATGGTTTCTTATGCATAAGGATGCACCAGGGATCACAGGGAACCTAAATCCAAAAGTCTTATTTTGGCACGAAAATTGCACCTTGGGCCAAAAATGCACCACGGGGCACCCAAATTGGACCACGGGAAACACGGACCTAAAAAGTGAAAAGTGCTCCGAGCATTATGGTTTTTTATGCATAAGAATGCTCCAGGGATCGCGGTGCACCAAAACCCAAAAGTCTTATTTTGCGAAGAAAATTGCAGCATGGGCCTAAAATGCCCCAATAGGCACCAAAATTAGATCACGGGGCAACACGGACCTCAAAACTAAAAACTGCTCCAAGCATTATGATTTTTTATGCATAAGAATGCACTAGGATCACAGGGCCCGAAAACCCAAAAGTCTTATTTTGGCACAAAAATTGGACCCTGTGCCGAAAATGCACCTCGGGCACCAAAATTGGACCACGGGGCACCACGGACCTCAAAACTGAAAAGTACTCTGAGCATTATGGTGTTTTATGCATAAGAATGCTCCAGGTATCACATGGCACCAAAAATCAAAAGTCTTATTTTCGCACGAAAAATGGACCATGGGCCGAAAATGCACCAATGGACACCAAAATTGGACCACGAGGCACCACGAACTTAAAAACTGAAAAGTGCTCCGAGCCTTATGGTAATTTATGCATAAGAATGCACCAGGGATCACGTGGCACCAAAACTCAAAAGTCTTATTTTGGCACGAAAATTGGACCCTGTGCCGAAAATGCACCACGGGCACCAAAATTGGACCACGGGACACCACGGACCTCAAAACTGAAAAGTGCTCTGAGCATTATGGTGTTTTATGCATAAGAATGCACCACGTGGCACCAAAAATCAAAAGTCTTATTTTGGTACAAAAATTGGACCATGGGCTGAAAATGCACCAATGGACGCCAAAATTGGACCACGAGGCACCACGGACTTAAAAACTGAAAAGTGCTCCAAGCCTTATGGTAATTTATGCATAAGAATTCACCAGGGATCACGTGGTACCAAAATCCAAAAGTCTTATTTTTGCACGAAAATTGGACCATGTGGCGAAAATCCACCACAGGCACCAAAATTGGACCACGGGGCACCGCCGACCTCAAAACTAAAAAGTGTTCAGAGCATTATTGTTTTTATGCATAAGAATGCACCAGGGATCATGGGGCACCAAAACCCAACAGTCTTATTTTGGGACGAAAATTGGACCACGAGGCACCACGGACCTAAAAACTGAAAAGTTCTTGGAGCTTTATGGTCGTTTATGCCTAAGAATGCACCAGGGATCACGTGGCACCAAAACCCAAAAGTTTTATTTTGGCACGAAAATTTGACCCTGTGTCGAAAATGCACCACGAGCACCAAAATTGGACCTTGGGGCACCACGGACCTCAAAACTGAAAAGTGCTCCGAGCATTATGCTTATTTATGCATAAGGATGCACCAATGATCACGGTGGGTACCAAAATCCAAAAGTCTTATTTCGGCACCAAAATTGGACCATGAGCCGAAAATGCACCATGAGCTCCAAAATTGGACCACGGGACAACACGAACCTGAAAATTGAAAAGTGCTCCGACCATTATGGTTTTTATGCATAAGGATGCACTAAAGATCAAGGGGCACCAAAATCGAAAAGTCTTATTTTGGCACGAAAATTGCACCATGGGCCAAAATTGCACCACGTGACACCAATATTGGACCACTGGCCACCATGGACTTCAAACTTAAATGTGCTTCGAGCATTATGGTTTTTTATGGATAAGGATGCACCAAAGATCGTAGGGCACCAAAACCCAAAAGTCTTGTTTTGGCACGAAAATTGCACTTTTGGGTTTTGGTGCCCCGTGATCCCTGGTGCATTCTTATGCATAAATAACCATAATACACATAGCACTTTTCAGTTTTGTGGTCCGTGGTGCCCCGTGGTCCAATTTTCGTGCCCGTGGTGCATTTTTGGCCTATGGTCCAATTTTCGTGCCAAAATAAGACTTTTAGGTTTTGGTGCCTCGTGATCCTTGGTGAATCCTGATGCATAAAAAACCATAATGCTCTGAGCACTTTTCAGTTTTGAGGTCTGTGGTGCCCCGTGGTCCAATTTTGGTGCCCGTGGTGCATTTTCGGCAGAGGGTCCAATTTTCGTGTCGAAATAAGACTTTTGGGTTTTGGTGCCACGTGATCCCTGGTGCATTCTTATGCATAAATAACCATAAGGCTCGGAGCACTTTTCAGTTTTTAGGTCTGTGGTGCCTCGTGGTCCAATTTTGGTGCCCATTGGGGGCATTTTCGGCCCATGGTGCAATTTTCGTCCCAAAATAAGACTTTTGGGTTTTGGTGTCCCGTGATCCCTGGTGTATTCTTATGCATAAAAAACCATAATGTTAGGAGCACTTTTTAGTTTTGAGGTCCGTCATGTCCAATGGTCCAATTTTGGTGCCCCGTGGTGCATTTTTGGCCCATGGTGCAATTGTCGTGCCAAAATAAGACATTTGGGTTTTGGGGACCTATGATCCTAGTGCATTCTTATGCATAAAAAACCATAATGCTTGGGGCACTTTTTAGTTTTCAGGTCCGTGGTGGCCCGTGGTCCAATTTTGGTGCCCATTGGGGGCATTTTCGGCCCATGGTGCAATTTTCATCCCAAAATTTGACTTTTGGGTTTTGGTGCCATGTGATCCCTGGAGCATTCTTATGCATAAAAAACCGTAATGCTATGAGCCATTTTCAGTTTTGAGGTCCGTGGTGTCCAGTGCTCCAATTTTGGTGCCTCGTGGTACATTTTTGGCCCATGGTGCAATTTTCGTCCCAAAATAAGACTTTTGGGTTTTTGTGCCACGTGATACTTGGTGCATTCTTAAGCATAAATGACCATAAGGCTCATATCACTTTTCAGTTTTTAGGTCCGTGGTGCCTCGCGGTCCAATTTTATTGCCCATTGGTGCATTTTCGGCCAATGGTGCAATTTTCGTCCAAAAATAAGTATTTTAGGTTTTGGTGCCGTGTGATCCCTGGTGCATTCTAATGCATAAAAAACCATAATGCTCAGAGCACTTTTCAGTTTTGAGGTCCGTGGTGTCCAGTGGTCCAATTTTGGTGCCCCGTAGTGCATTTTTGGCCCATGGTGCAATTTTCGTCCCAAAATAAGACTTTTGGGTTCTGGGGTCGTATGATCCTAGTGCATTGTTATGCATAAAAAACCATAATGCTTGGAGCACTTTTAAGTTTTGAGGTCCGGGGTGCCCCGTGGTCCAATTTTGGTGCCCATTGGTGCATTTTCGACCCATGGTGCAATTTTAGTCCCAAAATAAGACTTTTGGGTTTTGGTGCCCCGTGATCCTTGGTGCATGCTTATGCATAAAAACCCATAATGCCTGGAGCACTTTTCAGTTTTAAGGTCCGTGGTGTTCCGTGGTCCAATTTTTGTGCCCGTGGGGCATTTTCGTGCAAAAATAAGACTTTTGAGTTTTCGTTCCCAGTGTTCCCTGGGGCATTCTTATGCAAAAAAACCAAAATTCTCAGAGCACTTTTTAGTTTTGAGGTCCGTGGTGCCCTGTGGTCCAATTTTTGTGCCCATTGGTGCTTTTTCGGCCCATGGTGCAATTTTCGTCCCAAAATGATACTTTTGGGTGTTGGTGCCCTGTGATCCCTGGTGCATTCTTATGCATAAAAAGCCATAATGCTTAGAGCACTTTTCAATTTTTAGGTCTGTGGAGTCCCGCGGTCCAATTATGGTGCCTGTGGTGCATTTTCGACCGTTTGTGCAATTTACATCCCAAAATAAGACTTTTGGGTTGTGGTGCCCTGTGATCCTTGGTGCATCCTTATGAATAAAAAATCATAATGCTCTGAGCCCTTTTCAGTTTTAAGGTCCGTGGTCCAATTTTGGTGCTCGTGGTGCCTTTTCGGCCCATTGTGCAATTTTCGTGCGAAAATAAGACTTTTGGGTTTTGTTGCCCCGCGATCCCTGGTGCATTCTTATTCATAAAAAACCATAATGCTCGGAGCACTTTTCAGTTTTGAGGGCCGTGGTGCCCTACGATCCAATTTTGGTGCCTGTGATGCATTTTCTGCCCATTATGCAATTTTCGTGCGAAAATAAGACTTTTGGGTGTTGGTGCCCCGTGATCCTTGGTGTATTCTTTTGCATAAAAACCGTAAGGGTCGAAGAACTGTTTAGTTTTTAGGTCCGTGGTGTCCCGTGGTCCAATTTTGGAGTCCCGTGGTTCATTTTTGGCCCAAGGTGCAATTTTCGTGCCAAAATAACATTTTGGGTTTTGGTGCCCCGTGATCCTTGGTGCATCCTTATGCATAAGAAACCATAATGCTCATAGCACTTTTCAGTTTTGAGGTTCGTGGTGCCCCGTGGTCCAATTTTTGTGCCCGTGGTGCATTTTCGGCACATGGTGCAATTTTCGTGCCAAAATAAGACTTTTGGGTTTTGCTGCCCCGTGATCCCTGGTGCATTCTTATGCATAAAAAACCATAATGCTCGGAGCACTTTTCAGTTTTGAGATCCGTGGTGCCCGGTGGTCCAATTTTGGAGCTCGTGGTGCATTTTCGGCCCATTAAGCAATTTTCGTGTGAAATAAGACTTTTGGGTTTTGGTGTCCCGTGATCCCTGGTGCATTCTTAGGAATAAAAAACCATAAGGCTTAGAGAACTTTTCAGTTTTTTGGTCCATGGTGTCCCGTTTTGCATTTTTGGCCCATGGTGCAATTTTCGTGCCAAAATAAGACTTTTGGGTTTCGGTGCCCTTTTATCTTTGGTGCATCCTTATGAATAAAAAACCATAATGCTACGAGCACTTTTTAGTTTTGAGGTCCGTGGTGCCCCGTGGTCCAATTTTGGTGCCCGTCGTGCCTTTTCGGCCCATTATGGAATTTTCGTGCGATAATAAGACTTTTGGTTTTGGTGACCCGTGATCCCTAGTGCATTCTTATGCATAAAAAACCATAAGGCTCAGAGCACTTTTTAAGTTTTGAGGTCCGTGGTGCCCCGTGGTCTAATTTTGGTGCCCGTGGTGCATTTTCGGCACGTGGCGCAATTTTCGTCCCAAAATAAAACTTTTGGGTTTTGGTGCCCTGTGATCCATGGTGCATTCTTATGCATAAAAAACCATAATGCTCAGAGCACTTTTTAGTTTTGAGGTCCGTGTTGCACCCTGGTCCAATTTTTGTTCCCGTTGTGCATTTTCGCCCTATTATGCAATTTTCGTGCGAAAATAAGACTTTTGTGTTTTGGTGCCTCGTGATCCCTGGTGCATTCTTATTCATAAAAAACCATAAGGCTTGGAGCACTTTAAGGTTTTAGGTCCGTGGTGTCCCGTGGTCCAATTTTGGTGTCCCGTGGTGCATTTTTGGCCCATGGTGCAATTTTCGTTCCAAAATAAGTCTTTTGGGTTTTGGTGCCCTATGATCCCCTATGCAATCTTATGCATAAAAAACCATAAGGCTCGGACCACTTTTCAGTTTTTACATCTGTGGAGTCCCCGTGGTCAAATTTTGGTGCCGGTGGTGCATTTTCGGCCATTTGTGCAATTTTCGTCCCAAAAGAAGACTTTTGGGTTTTGGTGCCATGTGATCCCTGGTGCATTCTTATGCATAAAACACCATAATGCTTGGAGCACGTTTCAGTTTTGAGATCCGTGGTGCCCTGTGATCCAATTTTGGTGTCTGTGGTGCATTTTCGGCCTATTATAGTTTTTTATGCATAAGAATGCACCAAAGATCACGGGGCACCAAAACCCAAAAGTCTTATTTTGGCAAGAAAATTGCACCATGGTCCGAAAATGCACCAATGGGCACCAAAATTGGACCACGGGGCACCAAGGACCTAAAAACTGAAAAGTGCTCCAAGCCTTATGATTTTTTACGTATAAGAATGCACCAGGGATCACGGGGCACCAAAATCCAAAAGTCTTATTTAGGCACGAAAATTGCACCACGGGCCGAAAATGCACCACGGGCACCAAAATTGGACCACGGGGCACCACAGACCTCAAAACTGTAAAGTGCTCTGAGCATTATGGCTTTTTGTGCGTAAGAATTCCCCAGGGATCACGGGGCACCAAAACCCAAAAGTCTTATTTTGGCAAAAAAATTACACCATAAGGCAAAAATGCACCACGGGCCACGAAAATTGGACCACTGGACACCACGGACCTCAAAACTGAAAAGTGCTCCGAGCATTATGGTTTTTTATGCAAAAGAATGCAGTAGGGATTATGAGGCACCAACACCCAAAAGTCTTATTTTCGAACGACAATTGCACAATGGGCTGAAAATGCACCACGGGCATCAAAATTGGGCCACGGGGCACCACGAACCTCAAAACTGAAAACTGCTCCGAGCATTATGGTTTTTTATGCATTAGAATACACCAGGGATCTGGCACCAAAACCCAAAAGTCTTATTTTGGCACGAAAATTGCATCATAGGCCAAAAATGCACCACGGGGCACCAAAACTGGACCACTGGAAACCACGGACCTCAAAACTGAAAAGTGCTCGGAGCATTATGGTTTTTTATGCATAGGAATGCACCAGGGATCACATGGCACCGAAACCCAAAAGTGTTGGCTCAAAAGTTGCACCATGTGCCGAAATGCACCACGGGCACAAAAATTGGATCACTGGAGATCACGGACCTCAAAACTGAAAAATTGCTCCCTGCATTATGGTTTTTTATGCATAAGGATTTACCAAGGATCACTGGGCACGAAAACCCAAAAGTCCTATTTTGGACGAAAATTGCATTATATGTCCAAAATGCACCACAGGCACCAAAATTGGATCATGGGGCACCACGGACCTCAAAACTGAAAAAATCTTTGAGCATTATGGGTTTTAATGCATAAGATTGCACAAAGGATCACGGGGCGCCAAAACCCAAAAGTCTTATTTTGGCAAGAAAATTGCACCATGGGCCAAAAATGCACCACGGGACACCAAAATTCGACCACGGGACACCAAGGACCTAAAAACTAAAAAGTGCTCCGTGAATAATGGTTTTTTATGCAATATATTGCACTAGGGATCACAGGGCACCAAAACCCATAAGTCTTATTTTTGGACGAATATTGCACCATGGGCCGAAAATGCACCAATGGGCACAAAAATTGGACCACGGGGCACCAAGGACCTAAAAACTGAAAAGTACTCCGAGCCTTATGGTTTTTTATGTATAAGATTGCACCAGGGATGACGGGGCGCCAAAACCCAAAAGTCTTATATTGGCACGAAAATTGCACCATGGGCAAAAAATGCACCACCGGGCACCAAAATTGGAGCACTGGAAACCTTGGACCTTAAAACTGAAAAGTGCCCCGAGCATTATGGTTTTTTATGCATAGGAATGCACCAGGGATCATGTGGCACCAAAACCCAAAAGTCTTATTTTAGCACGAAAATTGCGCAATGGGCCGAAAATGCACCACGGGCACCAAAATTAGACCACGAGGCACCAAGGACCTAAAAACTGAAAAGTGCTCTGAGCCTTATGATTTTTTATGTATAAGAATGCACCAAGGATCATGTGGCACCAAAACCCAAAAGTCTTATTTTAGCACGAAAATTGCGCAATGGGCCGAAAATGCACCACGGGCACCAAAATTAGACCACGAGGCACCAAGGACCTAAAAACTGAAAAGTGCTCTGAGCCTTATGATTTTTTATGTATAAGAATGCACCAAGGATCACGGGGCACCAAAACCCAAAAGTCTTATTTTGGCATGAAAATTGCACCATGGGCCAAAAATGCACCACGGGCACCAAAATTGGACCACTAGAAACACGGACCTCAAAATTGAAAAGTGCTCCAAGCATTATGGTTTTTTATGCATAAGGATTTACCAAGGATCACAGGTCACGAAAATCCAAAAGTCCAATTTTGGACGAAAATTGCACCTTGTGTCCAAAATGCACCATGGTGACCAAAATTGGATCATCGGGCACCACGGACCTGAAAACAAAAAAGTGCTCTGAGCATTATGGTTTTTATGCATAAGAATGCACCAAGGATCACGGGGCACCAAAACCCAAAAGTCTTATTTTGGCACGAAAATTGCACCATGGGCCAAAAATGCACCACGGGCACCAAAATTGGACCACGGGGCACCACGGACCTCAAAACTTAAAAGTGCTCTAATCATTATGGATTATTATGCATAAGAATGCCCCAGGGTTCACAGGGCACCAAAACCCAAAAGTCTTATTTTGGCACGAAAGTTGCACCTCGTGCCGAAAATGCACCACGGGCACCAAAGTTGGACCACTTGACAACACGAACCTCAATACTGAAAAGTGCTCTGAGCATTATGGTTTTTTATGCATAAGGATCCACCAAGGATCACGGGGCACCAAATGCCAAAAGTCTTATTTTGGCATGAAAATTGCACCATGGGCCAAAAATGCACCATGGGGCACCAAAATTCGACCACTGGACATCACGGACCTCAAAATTGAAAAGTGCTCCGAGCATTATGGTTTTTTATGCATAAGAATGCACCAGGGTTCATAGGGCACCAAAACCCAACATACTTATTTAGGCACGAAAATTGCACCACGTGCCGAAAATGCACCACGGGCACCAAAATTGGATCACAGGGAACCACGGATCTTAAAACTGAAAAGTGCTCCGAGCATTATGGTTTTTTATGCATAAGAATGCACCAGGGATCATGTGGCACCAAAACCCAAAAGTCTCATTTAGGCACGAAAATTACACCATGGGCCAAAATTGCACAACGGGGCACCAAAATTGGACCACTGGACTTCACGGATCTCAAAACTGAAAAGTGCTCCGAGCATTATGATTTTTTATGCATAACAATGCATGAGGGTTCACGAGGCACCAAAACCCGAAAGACTTATTTTTGAACGAAAATTGGACAATGGGCCGAAAATGCACCACGGGCACCAAAATTGGACCACGGGACACCATGGACCTCAAAACTGAAAAGTGCTCCGAGCATTAAGGTTTTTTAGTCATAAGGATGCACTAAGGATCATGGGGCACCAAATCCCAAAAGTCTTATTTTGGCACGAAATTTGAACCATGTGTCGAAAATGCACCACGGGCACCAAAATTGGACCACGGGGCTCCACGGACCTCAAAACTTAAAAGTGCTCTGAGCATGATGGTTTTCTATGCATAAGGATGTACCAAGGATAATGGGGCACCAAAACCCAAAAGTCTTATTTTGGCACGAAAATTGCACCATGTGCCGATAATGCACCACGGGCACCAAAATTGGACAACAGGGCACCACAGACCTCAAAAATGAAAAGTTCTCCGAGAATTATGGTATTTTAGGCATAAGAATGCACCTGGAATCACCGGGCACCAAAACCCAAAAGTCTTATTTTGGCACGAAAATTGCACCATGTGCCAACAATGCACCACGGGCACCAAAATTGGACCACGGGGCACCGCGGACCTCAAAACTTAAAAATGTTCTGATCATTATGGATTATTATGCATAACAATGCCCCAGGGTTCACAGGGCACCAAAACCCAAAAGTCTTATTTTGGCACGAAAATTGCACCATGGGCCAAAAATGCACCACGAGGCACCAAAATCCGACCACTAGACATCATGGACCTCAAAACTAAAAGGTGCTCCGAGAATAGGTTTTTTATGCGTAAGGATGCACCAACAATCAGGGGGCACCAAAACCCAAAAGTCTTATTTTTGCACGAAAATTGCATAATGGGACAAAAATGCACCACAGGCACCAAAATTGGACCACGGGGCACCACGGACCTCAAAACTGAAAAGTGCTCCAAGCATTATGGTTTTTTATGCATAAGGATGCACTAGGGATCACCGGGCACCAATACCCAAAAGTCTTATTTTGGCACGAAAATTGCACCATATGCCGAAAATGCACCATGGCCACCAAAATTGGACCACTGGACATCACGGACCTCAAAACTAAAAAGTGCTCTGAGCATTATGGTTTTTTATGCATAAGGATTCACCAAGGATCATGGGGCACCAAAACCCATAAGTCTTATTTTCGCACGAAAGTTGCACCATGTGCCAAAAATGTACCACGGGCACCAAAAGTGGACCACTGGACATCACGGACCTCAAAACTGAAAAGTGCTCTGAGCATTATCATTTTGTATGCAAAAGGATGCACCAAGGATCAGGGGGCACCAAAACCCAAAAGTCATATTTTCGCACGAAAATTGCATAATGGACCATAAATGCACCACGGGCACCAAAATTGGACCACGGGCCACCATGGACCTCAAAACTAAAAAGTGCTCCGAGCATTATGAATTTTTATGCATAAGGATGCACCAAGGATCAAGGGGCACCAAAACCCAAAAGTCTTATTTTCGCATGAAAATTGCATAATGACCGAAAATACACCACGAGCACCAAAATTGGACCACGGGGCACTACGGACCTCAAAACTGAAAAGTGCTCCGAGCATTATGGTTTTTTATGCAAAAGGATGCACCAAGGATCACGGGGCACCAAAATCCAAAAGTCTTATTTTCGCACGAAAATTGCACCATGTGCCGAAAATGCACCACGGGAACCAAAATTTGACCACGGGGCACCACGGACCTCAAAACTAAAAAGTGCTATGAGGATTATGGTTTTTTATGCATAAGAATGCCCCTGGGGTCACCGAACACCAAAACCGAAAAGTCTTATTTTGGCACGAAAGTTGCACCATGTGCCGAAAATGTACCATGGGCACCAGAATTGGACAACTCGACATCACGGACCTCAAAACTGAAGAGTGCTCCGAGCATTATGGTTTTTTATGCATAAGATGCACCGAGGATCCCGGGGCACCAAAACCCAAAAGTTTTAATTTCGCACAAAATTTGCATAATGGGCCGAAACTGCACCACGGGCACCAAAATTGGACCACGGGGCACCATGGACCTCAAAACTTAAAAGTGCTCCGAGCATTATTGTTTTTTATGCATAAGAATGCCCCAGGGATCACGGCACACCAAAAGCTAAAAGTCTTATTTTCGCACGAAAATTGCACAATGGGCCAAAAATGCACCACGGGCACCAAAATTGGACCACGGACCTCAAAACTGAAAAGTCCTCCTAGCATTACGGGTTGTTATGCATAAGAATGCACTAGGGATCACGTGGCACCAAAACCGGAAAGTCTTATTTTGGCACGAAAATTGCACCATGTGCCGAAAATGCACCACGGGCACCAAAATTGGATCACGGGGCACCACGGACCTCAAAACTAAAAAGTTCTCTGAGAATTATTGTTTTTTATGCATAAGAAGCCACCAGGGATCACGGGGCACCAAAACCCAAAAGTCTTATTTTGGCACGAAAATTGCCCCACTGGCCAAAAATGCACCATGGGGCACCAAAATGGGACCACTGCACACCACGAACCTCAAAACTAAAAGGTGCTATAAGCATTATGGTTTTTTATGCATAAGAATGCACCAGGGATCACGGGGCACCAAAACCCAAAAGTCTTATTTTCGCACGAAAATTGCACAATGGGCCAAAAATGCACCACGGGTACCAAAATTGGGCCACGGGGCACCACGGACCTGAAAACTGAAAAGTGCTCCGAGTATTATGGGTTTTTATGCATAAGAATGCACAAGAGATCACGTGCCACCAAAATCAGAAAGTCTTATTTTGGCACGAAAATTGCACCATGTGCCGAAAATGCACCATGGGGCACCAAAATGGGACCACGGGGCACCACAGACCTCAAAACTGAAAAGTGCTCCGAGAATTATTGTTTTCTATACATAAGAATCCACCAGGGATCACGGGGAACCAAAACCCAAAAGTCTTATTTTCGCACGATAATTGCATAATAGGCCGAAAGTGCACCACGGGCACCAAAATTGGACCACGAGTCACCACGGACCTGAAAATTGAAAAGTGCTCCGAGCATTATGGGTTTTTATGTATAAGAATCCACCAGGCATTACGGGGCACCAAAACCCAAAAGTCTTATTTTGGCATGAAAATTGCACCATGGGCAAAAAATGCACCATGAGGCACAAAAATTGGACCACTGGACACCACGGACCTCAAAATTGAAAAGTGCTCCGACCATTATGGTTTTTTATGAGTAAGAATGCACCAGGGATCACAGGGCACCAAAACCCAAAAGTCTTATTTTGGGACGAAAATTGCACCATGGGCCGATAATGCACCAATGGGCACCAAAATTGGACCACGAGACACCACGGACCTCAAAACTGAAAAGTGCTCCGAGCATTATGATTTTTTATGCATAAGGATGCACCAAGGATCACGGGGCACAAAAATCCAAAAGTCTTATTTTGTCACGAAAGTTGCACCATAGGCCAAAAATACACCGCGGGCACCAAAATTGGACCACGGGGCGGACCTCAAAACTATAAAGTGTTCCGAGCATTTTGGCATTTTACGCAGAAGAATGCCCCATGGATCACGGGGCATGAAAACCCAAAAGTCTTATTTTGGCGCAAAAATTGCACCATGGGCCAAAAATACACCACGGGGCACCAAAATTGGATCACGGGGCACCACAGACCTCAAATTTAAAAGTACTCCGAGCATTATGGTTTTTTATGCATAAGGATTCACCAAGGATCATGGGGAACCAAAACCCAAAAGTCGAAAATTGCACCATGTGCCGAAATTGTACCACGGGCACCAAAATTGGACCATGGGGCACCACGGACCTCAAAACTGAAAAGTGCTTCGAGCATGATGTTTTTTTATGCATATGAATGCCCAAGGGATCACGGGGCACCAAAACCCAAAAGTCTTATTTTAGCACGAAAATTGCACCTTGGGCCAAAAGTGCACCACAGGGCACAAAAATTGGACTACTGGACACCCCGGACCTCTAAACTGAAAAGTTCTCCGAGCATTATTGTTTTCTAGGCATAAGAATGCACCAGGGTCATGGGACACCAAAACCCAAAAGTCTTATTTTCGCACTAAAATTGCACAAATGGTCGTAAATGCACCACTGAAACCAAAATTGGACCACGGGGCACCATGGACCTCAAAACTGAAAGGTGCTCCAAGCATTATGGTTTTTTATGCATAAGGATGCCCCAAGGATCACGGGGCTTGGGGCAACAAAACCCAAATGTCTTATCTTGGCACGAAAATTGCACCCTAGGCTGAACATGCATCTCGGGCACCAAAAATGGACCACGGGGAACCATGGACCTCAAAACTGAAAAGTGCTCCGAGCATTTTGGTTTTTTATGCATAAGGATGCACCAGGGATCACAGGGCACCAAAACCCGAAAGTCTTATTTTGGCACGAAAATTGCCCCATGTGCCAAAAATGTACCACTGGCACCAAAATTGGAACATGGGGCACCACAGACCTCAAAATTGAAAAGTGCTCCAGGCATTATGGTTTTTTATGCATAAGAATGCCCATGGATCGCAGGGCACCAAAATCCAAAAGTCTTATTTTGGTGCAAAAATTGCACCATGGGCCAAAAATGCACCTCGGGGCACCTAAATTGGAACACTGGACACCAAGGACCTCAAATCTGAAAAGTGCTCCAAGGATGCACCAAGGATCACGGGGCACCAAAACCCAAAAGTCTTATTTTGGCATGAAAATTGCACCATGTGCCAAAAATGCACCACGGGCACCAAATTTTGGACCACGGGGCACCACGGACCTCAAAACTGAAAAGTGCTCCGAGCATTATGGTTTTTTATGCATAAGAATGCCCAAGGGATCACGGGGCACCAAAACCCAAAAGTCTTATTTTGGCACGAAAATTGCACCATGGGCCAAAAATGGAGCACGCGACAGCAAAATTAGACCACTGGACATCCCGGACCTCAAAACTGAAAAGTTCTCTAAGTATTATGGTTTTTTATGCATAAGAAGGCAACACGGATCACGGGGCACCAAAACCCAAAAGTCTTATTTTGGCACGAAAATTGCACAATAGGCCGAAAATGCACCACGGGCACCAAAATTGGACCACAGGGCACCACGAACTTCAAAATTGAGAAGTGCTCAGAGCATTATGGTTTTTTATGCATAAGGATGCACCAAGGATCGCAGGGCACCAAATCCTAAAAATCTTATTTTGGCACGAAAATTGCACCATGTGCCGAAATTGCACCACGGGCACAAAAATTGGACAACGGGGCACCACGAACCTTAAAATTGAAAAGTGCTCTGAGCATTATGGTTTTTTATGCATAAGGATGCACAGGATCACGGGGCATGAAAATCCAAAAGTCTTATTTTGGCACAAAAATTGCACCATGGGCCGAACATGAATCTCGGGCACCAAAAATGGACCAAGGGGCAACACAGACCTCAAAACTAAAAAGTGGTCCGAGCATTATGGCTTTTTATGCATAAGGATGCACTAGGGATCACGTGGCACCAAAACGAATAAGTCTTATTTTGGCAAGAAAATTTCTCCATGGGCCGAAAAAGCACAAATGGGCCCCAAAATTGGAGCACGGGGCACCACGTACCTCAAAACTAAAAAGTGCTCCGAGCATTATGGATTTTTATGAATAAGAATGCACCAAGGATCACAGGGCATGGTGCAGGGTGCACCATAAATCACAGGGCACTCAAACCCAAAAGTCTTATTTTGGCACGAAAATTGCACCATGTGCCAAAAATGCACCACGGGCACCAAAATATGGCCACGGGGCACCATGGACCTCAAAATTGAAAAGTGCTCTGAGCATTATGGTGTTTTATGCATAAGAATGCACCAGGGATCATGGGGCACCAAAACCCAAAAGTCTTATTTTCGCACGAAAATTGGATAATGGGCCGCAAATGCACCATAGGCACCAAAATTGGACCATGGGGCACCACGGACCTAAAAACTGAAAAATGCTCAGAGCATTATGGTTTTTGATTCATAAGGATGCTCCAAGGATCACCAGGCACCAAAACCCAAAAGTCTTATTTTGGCACGAAAATTGAACCATGTGTCGAAAATGCACCACGAGCACCAAAATTGGACCATGGGGCACCACAGACCTCAAATCTGAAAAGTGCTCTGAGCATTATGTTTTTTTTATGCATAAGGATGCACCAAAACCCAAAAGTCTTATTTTGGCACGAAAATTGTACCATGTGCCGAAAATGCACCACGGACACCAAAATTGGACCACGGGGCACCACGAACCTCAAAACTGAAAAGTGCTCCTATCATTATGGTTTTTTATGCACACGGATACACCAGGGAACATGGGGCACCAAAACCCAAAAGTCTTATTTTCGCACGAAAATTGCACCATGTGCCGAAAATGCACCACGGGCACCAAAATTGGACCATGGGGCACCACGGACTTGAAAATTGAAAAGTGCTCCGAGCATTATGGTTTTTTATGCATAAGGATGCACCAAGGATCACGGGGCACCAAAATCCAAAAGTCTTATTTTGGCACGAAAATTGCACCATGTGCCAGAAATGCACCACGGGCACCAAAATTGGACCGTGGGGCACCACGTACCTCAAAATTGAAAAGTGCCCTAAGCATTATTGTTTTCTATGCATAAGGATGCACCAAGGATCATGGGGCACCAAATCCCAAAAGTCTTATTTTGGCACGAAAATTGAACCATGGGCCAAAAATGCACCATGGGACTCCACAGACGTAAAAACTGAAAAATGCTCCGAGCCTTATGGTTTTTTATGCATAAGAATGAACCAGGGATCACGGGGCACAAAAACTCAAAAGTCTTATTTTTTGACGAAAATTGCACGATTGGCCAAAAATTGACCATGGCCACCAACATTGACCACCAGGCACCACGGACCTCAAAACGGAAAAGTGCTCTGAGCATTTTAATTTTTTATGCATGAGGATGCACCAAGGATCACAGGGCACCAAAACCCAAAAGTCTTATTTTGGGACAAAAATTGCACAAATTGCCGAAAATGCACCCCGGCACCAAAATTGAACCACTAGACACCACGAACCTAAGAACTGAAGAGTGCTCCGAGCATTATGGTTTTTTATGCATAAAAATGCACCAGGGATCACAGGGCACCAAAATCGAAAAGTCTTATTTTGGCACGAAAATCGCACCATGGGCCAAAAATGCACCATGGGACACCAAAATTGGACCACAGGACACCACGGACCTCAAAACTGAAATGTGCTTAAAGCATTATGATTTTTTATTCATAAGGATGCATCAAGGATCCCCGGGCACCAAAACTTAAAAGTCTTATTTTGACACAAAAATTGAACCATGTGTCGAAAATGCACCACGGGCACCAAAATTGGACAATGGGGCACCACGGACCTCAAAACTGAAAAGTGCCCCGAGCATTATGGTTTTTTATGCATACGATGTAGGATCGAAGCAGCAGATCTAGAGGGGGGTGAATAGATCTTTCAACTTTTATTACTAAAATCTCTTTCCTTTTTCAAAACTTCTATTTCACCATCCTTCTTCTTGCAAAGAATCCAATTATTCAAAGAAACATTTATGAAACAAGTTGAACCAAGATTTTTAAGATTAGGTTAAGAAATCATAGTTTTATTTCAATTAAAGAATGTTGATTAGGAAAACTTAACCAATTAACCTTGATATCTTGGATGAACAAGAAAGTGAAAATTAAAGAAAGAATGCTCAAGAGTTTTATACTGGTTCAATCATAAAGACCTACATCCAGTTGATCCAACACCCTGTTAGATCTTTCACTAATTCAAATTTCGAGTTACATGCACACTACACAAACAAGAAATATGAAATTCACATTCTAGACTTGAACCCTACAAGTAAAGAAAGAAACTATCTAATAGAACACTACTACTAGATTCTGAAAAACCCTATTTCAGACAATTCAATCTTTAAAAAAAAGATCAAGGTTGTGGAACAATTTCACCTTTAGTGAATGATAGAACGTTTCGGCTCATTGATTTCCTATCATCTTCTTCATCAAGCAAGAGTGATCTTCCTTTTTGATTCTTCCATTTTTGAATTGAAGGAGATCAATTTGCTTTAGAACCTTTTTCATGCTCTTCTCTCAATGAATGTTAAAACTGATTTTTGAAAAGCATATTTTTTAGAGAGAGAAAGAGAGTGCTGGTATTTATAAAATTTTAAAGATATAACTGATTTAATCTGTTACGTAAATAATGTAATCTGTTAAATCATTCTTCAGCACACCTGGGTTCTATGCAAAATCTTATTTAACCTGTTACATCAAAGTGTAACCTGTTAAATTGATCTTAATGATCTCTTAAAGTGATATGGGTTCGTTTTAATCTATTACAAACTCATGTAATCGATTAAACCGAGCTTTCTTCTTTCTAAAACAACTTTTTGAATCCATAGTAATCGATTAAACCGTGTTGTAATCGATTAAAACAGAGACAATGTGAATTCTTTCATAAACAAGACTCAAAGTCTAAAATGCCTTGTGTAATCGATTATTCCGAGGTGTAATCGATTACGCTTAGAATTTTAGCTTTTCCAGATAAAAGAAAACGTGGTAATTTGTTACATCAATGGTGTAATCGATTACTGCAGTGAGTTTATAAAAAAGGATCAATCAATTTGCTTTCTTAGATTTTTGGTTAAGACTCTAGGCAAGAATAATATTTAAAATTAATCACTCACAAGCCTAAGTCTAAAACAATCAATACAATGCCACATCTTTACATGTTTGGCATATCAAAAAATTAAGACCAATTAAAACCAAAACTAGATAAAAAAAACTAGGAGATCTAGTCTTCATGTCAACAATCTCCCCCTTTTTGGTTTTGATTGTGCCAAACGTTTCTTTGATTGTGCTTTGCATTGTACCTGTTTCTGATCATGTACACTTGTTTAGGGACTGGTTAAACAGATATTTACAAAACTTTAATACCAATCATTGAACATACAATTCATATACAATTCATCAAATATACTCCCCCTTTTGGCAAACAAAAACCAAAAAGGCTATGATCATATGGAAGTAGAATAGTGTACGCAATTAATCAAAAATCTGTTCAGAACAACAGTGTATATCATTAAGTACAGTCGTCCAAATTTTTGAACTAGAATTAAAATTAAAAATAGAGATTAAAAACAGAGTTCAAAAGATGCTTAAAAACAGAGTACTTAATATGAGATTAGTTATGCAAAAAAATATTTTGATTTTGGAGTGGTTGTTGATCTAGTCTTTAGGATAGGGAATGTTTTGTTCATCAAGCCTTGCAGAGATGCTTTCAAAAGTATCTTTGAGTTCTTGATAGTCTTCCTTGTGTGTCTTTATCAACTCATCTAATTTAGCCAAAACAGCCTTTTCAAAAGGGGTCAGTGGCTTCTCTTCATCTTGTGCAGGCTGAGCTTGTTCCTCTGGTTCTTCATTTTCTTCAACTTCAACTGGTGCATCTTCCTTGGCAAACCAACTGTGATCAGTCACAACCAAGTTCATTTGCTTCAGGGCTTTGGTCTTGACTTCATGAATGTCTCTAGTGAATTTAGAGGTTTTAGTTGATGTATCCACCTTGAAGTGATCAATCACTTTTGAGATGAACACAACATAGGGGCACTTGTAGTCTACCAATCTTCTAGTTTTCATCATATTCTCAATTATCACAAATATCCAATTTACTTTAATCTTGTTCTTCAAAGCAAATATGAGCATTAAATCTTCATCAGTTAATTGAGCATGATTACTCCCCCTGGGTGTGAGAATCCATGATATAACATAAGCAAGCAACCTGTCATCTACCTTAAGAGGACCAGTGTTAAATATTTTCTTTAATGGTTCTGATGGGTTCCTCATGCAATCCATAAAAGTAGAAACCTTGCTATAATTAATTTCTAATTTCTTGAATTCCTCTAAATTTGGCTTAGTTCCGCCAACTTCAATACCGCCAATAGAGCTAAATACAGAAGCAGTTAACTTTATCTTAACACCTTTCACAGATGAACAGAAAACTCCAAATTCATTTACATGGACACAAGTATAGAAGACCCTTACCAAATCAGAGTAGTAGATGCCATGTAGTTGGGTGAATTTTTCGAGCCCTTGTTCTTCCAGAATAGAAGGGAAGGAAAAGTTCTGACCTTTGAGCCACTCAAGGTTCAGAAACTTGGGGGTCACCAACTCCTTACAGCGAATGTCTGAATGTAGGAGGCTTCCTGATGCTCACTGGTGAACCAGGGATTCAGACGAGATTGGGGTTGAGGTGGTGGAGAGGGAGGAGCAGGTTCCTTTCCTCTATTGTACCCTACTTCTTTGTTGGAAGTGGCCTTCCTTTTCTTGGTCTTTGGTGGAGGTGAAGGAGGGGTAGCATTTTTCTTGGCAATGCTCTTCATTCTTTTGGGTCTTTGTGAATTATCCATTGGATTTGGATTCAGTTTGTGTGAGAGAAAATGGTCGAAGAGGGTTCTGGATTTAAAGGAGAGGAATGAGTTTGAAGAGTTTTGAGGTGGTTTGTCTTAAGGGTCGCGTCTTTTGGGTTTTTTTAAAACACTTCAGAACGAGTGTAATCGATTACTTTCCCAAATGTAATCGGTTACAGTTTTCCAGAATAGACCAGCAATCATCCCAAATCAATTTAATCGGTTACGGTATAGACGTAATCGATTATTTCAAAAAATTATGTAATTTTGAAAACATTTTATGCAGTGTAAAGTATGTAATCGGTTATCCCGAAGGGTAATCGATTAAAACAGTGGTAAATGCAATTTTTCTTTCAAATGAAAATGCAAGTTTTTAAACTATGTAATCGGTTATCCCGAAGGGTAATCGATTACTAATGCAGCTTTTTGAAAAAATGTTATAAACACAAGTTTTTAAACAACATTTTTCATATATTGTCACAAACAATCAATACACAAACAAAACAAAAAAAATTTAAACTTACAAGACAATCAATCAACAAAACAAAAGCTATAAAAGAGACTTTTACATTTCTGGTGTTGGCTTAAGTGAGATTTGACTCACTGAGTATGCCAAGATCATTTCTTAATTGGTAAAATCTGTCTCTAGCTAATGGTTTGGTGAAAATGTCAGCTAGTTGAGAATTTGTCTCAACGAACTCTATATCACAATCACCTTTTTGAATGTGATCTCTAATAAAGTGGTGCCTAATTTCAATGTGTTTAGTCCTAGAGTGCAATATAGGATTCTTAGTGAGGTTTATGGCACTAGTGTTATCACATCTAAGTGGTATGTGATCTAAGTGAAGACCATAATCAGATAATTGTTATTTCAGCCACAAGGATTGGGCACAACAACTTCCAGCTGCAATGTATTCAACCTTAGCAGTAGACAAGGCAACACATGCTTGTTTCTTACTGTGCCATGTTACTAAGCCATTGCCAAATAAATGACAAGTTCCACTAGTACTTTTCCTATCTAGCTTACATCCGGCAAAGTCTGAATCTGAGTATCCTATTAGAGTAGGTTCAACACCTTTGGAATACCATAGGCCCACATCTAAAGTTCCTTTTAGATATTTCATAATTCTTTTTACAGCAGTATAGTGAGATTCTTTAGGATTAAATTGATATCTAGCACACATGCAAACACTAAACATAATGTCTGGTCTACTAGCAATCAAGTAAAGTAAAGAACCAATTATACCTCTGTATTTTGTTTGATCTACAGATTTACCTTTGACATCAATATCAAGGTAACAGTTTGTAGCCATTGGAGTAGCTGATTCTTTGCTACTTTCCATATCAAACTTCTTTAAGAGTTCTCTGTAGTACTTTGTTTGATGGAGAAATGTGCCTTGCCTTAATTGCTTGATTTGTAATCCTAGGAAGAAATTTAGTTCGCCCATCATTGACATTTCAAACTCCCCCTGCATACTTCTTAAAAATTCCTCACATAGAAGATTGTTAGTAGGTCCAAAAATTATATCATCAACATATACTTGTACTAACAAAATGTCCTTAGAGGATCTCTTTATAAAAAGGGTTTTTATCAACTTTTCCTCTCTCAAACTTTTGATCAAGGAGAAAGTTACTTAATCTTTCATACCATTGTCTAGGGGCTTACTTTAGCCCATACAAAGCCTTCTTGAGCTTGTATACATGGTTTGGAAATTTATGATCTATAAAACCAGGAGGTTGAGAAACATAAACTTCTTCATTAATAAAGCCATTTAAAAAGGCACTTTTCACATCCATTTGGAACAATTTAAAGTTCATAATACATGCAAAGGCAAGAAGTAATCTCACAGCTTCTAGTCTAGCTACAGGAGCATAGGTTTCATCATAATCAATTCCTTCTTGTTGATTATATCCTTTAGCAACAAGTCTAGCTTTGTTTTTAGTTATGAAGCCGGATTCATCAAGTTTGTTTCTAAATACCCATTTGGTGCCTATTATGTTCAGATTTTTATCCATGGGAATGAGTTCCCATACACCATTTCTTTTGAATTGATTTAGTTCTTCATGCATAGCCACTATCCAAAATTCATCAAGTAAAGCTTCTTCTACTGTTTTGGGTTCTATTTGAGAAACAAATGCAACATGTTCACAAAACAAATTTAAAGAGTTTCTAGTAGTTACTCCCTTTTCTATATTTCCAATTATGTTGTCCATGGATAGATCTCTAGGAGTCCTCCACTCTTTAGGTAGGGAATTTTCCTCATGTTGATCTTCCTTTATTGATGATTCTTCCCTTGAGTCCAGTTCAGCTTGAGGGAATTCTTCAGCTATACCTGCATCATCATCATCACAAGGTACCTTTCCCTCTTTTGGGGGGTTAGACTCATCAAAGAAAACATGTATAGATTCTTCAATAGTAAGTGTCCTTTTGTCATTGACCCTATAGGCTTTACTAGAAAGAGAGTATCCAAGAAGTATTGCTTCATCCGCTTTCGCATCAAATTTTCCAAGAGATTCTTTACCATTGTTTAACACAAAGCATTTACAACCAAAAACTTTGAGGTGTGATATGTTAAGATTTCTTCCTCTATAGAGTTCATAAGGAGTTAGTTTCAAAAGAGGTCTAATTAAGACTCTATTTAGAACATAGCATGCAGTGCTTAGTGCATCAGCCCAAAAATATTTAGGCAAATCATTTTCATTTAACATTGTTCTAGCTAGTTCTTCAAGAGATCTATTTTTCCTTTCTACAACTCCATTTTGTTGAGGAGTTCTAGGTGCAGAAAAATTGTGATCTATACCATATTCTTCACAAAATTTTTGAAAATCCTCATTTTGGAATTCTCCTCCATGATCACTTCTCAAGGCTTTGATTTTCAAATCTTTTTCATTTTGAATCTTTTTGGCCAATTTGGCAAAAGCTTTAAAAGGATAACTTTTCAATGATAAAAATAGTGTCCATGTGTATCTTGAGAAATCACCCACAATTACTAAAGCATAATAGCTACAACCTAGACTCATAGTTCTAGAGGGACCAAATAAGTCCATGTGCAGAAGTTCAAGGGGTTTTAAAGTTGAAACAACTTTCTTTGCTTTAAAAGATTCCCTTGTTTGTTTTTCCTTTCAGACATGCATCACATATTTTGTCTTTCTCAAACTTGAGTTTAGGTAAACCGTGAACAAGCTCTTTTGAGATTAACCTGTTCAAATGAGACATGTGTATGTGTGCAATTCTTCTGTGCCATAGCCAAGCTAAATCATCTTTACTAGTTAAGCATGTTTCATGAGGTAGGGATGCATGTTCAATATTTAACATATAGATATTTTGAACCCTTTTACCTACAAACTTAAGATTATCATGGTTATCGCTTATCATACCGCATGATTCATTAAAAGATACTTTGAAGCCTTTATCACATAGTTGGCTAATGCTAAGGAGATTATGTTTTAATGCATCCACATACAACACATTTTCAATAATGGTGGAAAGAGGATTACCAACATTTCCTACACCAAGAATTCTCCCTTTGTTGTTATCACCATAGGTCACAAATCCTCCTTATTTTGCTGTCAACCAGATAAACCTTGATTTATCCCCACTCATGTGTCTTGAGCAGCCACTGTCTAAGTACCACAGAGACTCTTTGGCTCTCAAACACACCTACAAAATAGATTAAGCAGCGGATTTAGGTGCCCAAGTAATTTTGGGTCCTTTGAGGTTAGTGATTCCCTTGGTTCCTTTGGGGATCCATTTGTATCTTCCATTTGGAACACCAAATTTCTTGATCATGCAATTATTAGAAGAATGTCCCTTATGCAAACAATAATGGCATGACACAAATGGAGAGCTGGATGCTTTGACAAAGTTAAAAAAGTTCTTGTAAGATTTCTGCTTTTGCCAATAGTGTACCCAATTCCGGCTCTTTCTATCATGCATTTTTGTTGTGCAAGGAGTGCATCAAGATTATTTCTTCCCATTGTAAACTTTGATAAGGTTTTCAGTAAGTATTCATTTTTCAATTCAATAGCCTTACAAATTTCACATGGGGAAGAAGAATCAGCGGGAAGATTAGTAATATTGCTAAGAGAGATTGCTTCTCTTTCTCAAGAGTTCCAATTTTACCTTTCAAATCAGTCAGCTCTTTTTGCATATTAGCTAATTTTTCCACATGCCATCTAATTTTTCCTTTTAGTGTATTATTAGCAAGAGCTAGCCTTTGTGCTTCCTCATGCATTTCATTGAAAGCATTAAGCAATGATCATAAGATTCATCATGTTCAAGCTCAGTAATACTTAAAATGCTTTCATTTTCTTCTTCTTCTTCTTTGGCCATGAGGCAGAGATTAACTTCCTCTTCATTGCTTTCATCACTTGAGGAAATACATGCATGGTCCTCCCAAGCTATGTAGGCTCTTTTCTTCTTTCCTTGGCTTTTAGGCTTCTTTTCTCCATTTTGTTGCTTCTTGAGATAGATAGGACATTCCGATTTAATGTGTCCTATTTTTCCACATTCGAAGCAAGTGAAGTTTGGAGATGAGGTTTCACTATTCTTCACAAATTTTCTCTGCTGAGTTCCTTTTCCTTTTCCGTTTTTCTTCTTGAGGAAATGCCTGAATTTCCTTACTAGGAGAGTTAAGTTCTCAGCATCTGAACCTTCATCTTCATCATCACCACTGGATGGAGTTGCTGCCTTAAGAGCTAAGCCTCTTGTTTTTCTGTCCTTTTCTTCTTCTTCTTCTGCCATTCTTGTCATATCTATTTCATGTTCTCTCAGCTTTCCAAAACAACTCTGCATTGGTCATTTCTGCAAGATTTTTTTACTCTGAAATTGTTGTCCCTTTTGGTTGCCATGTTCTGTTCATAGACTTGAGGACTTTCACATTTAGTTCCTCCTCTTCAAAGATCTTTCCCAAGCCTTTGAGGTGATTTACAATATGTGTAAACCTCTTCTGAACATTATTCAAAGTTTCGCCTGACAACATTATGAAGGTCTCATACTTTTGAATGAGGGTGTTTTTCCTCGCTCTCCTTACATCGGACGTGCCTTCATGGGTGACTTGTATTAGATCCCACATTTCCTTGGAAGAGGTGCATTGAGAAACACGAAAGAATTCATTAGAATTTAAAGTAGAATGTATAATGTTCATGGCTCTTTAATCATATTGAGCTTTCTTAGATTCTTGATTTGTCCAAGTATCAAATGGTTTTTCAACAAAGTTTCCATCAACGGTATGTTTTGGAATAGTTGGACCTTTTATTGCCGCATTCCAAATGCCTCTATCAACAGATTCCATGAAGATTTTCTTCCTCACTTTCCAAAAAGGGTAGTTTACTCCACAGAACATTGGAGGTCTGTTGATTGAAGCACCCTCAGCGAAGGGCAATTGATTTGCTGCCATATCCTTATTTTTCAAAAGGAATCTTGAATAAAATACAAGATACCAGCTCTAGATACCAATTAGATCGAAGCAGCAGATCTAGAAGGGGGTGAATAGATCTTTCAACTTTTATTACTAAAATCTCTTTCCTTTTTCAAAACTTCTATTTCACCATCCTTCTTCTTGCAAAGAATCCAATTATTCAAAGAAAGAATTATGAAACAAGTTGAACAGAGACTTTTAAGATCAGGTTAAGAAATCAGAGTTTTATTTCAATTAAAGAATGTTGATTAGGAAAACTTAACCAATTAACCTTGATATCTTGGATGAACAAGAAAGTGAAAATTAAAGAAAGAATGCTCAAGAGTTTTATACTGGTTAAGACTTTAGGAAAGACTAATATTTAAAATTAATCACTCACAAGCCTAAGTCTAAAACAATCAATACAATGCCACATCTTTACATGTTGGGCATATTAAAAAATTAAGACCAATTAAAACCAAAATTAGATAAAAAACTAGGAGATCTAGTCTTCATGTCAACATACGGATGCACCAAGGATCACGGGGCCCCAAAACCCAAAAGTCTTATTTTTGGCACAAAAATTGCACAATGGGCTGAAAATTCACCATGGGCACCAAAATTGGACCACGGGGCACCACAGACCTCAAAACTAAAAAGTGCTCCGAGCATTATGGTTTTTTATGCATAAGGATGCACCAAGAATCATAGGGCACCAAAACCCAAAAGTATTATTTTGGCACGAAAATTGTACCATGTGCTGAAAATGCACCACTGGCACAAAAATTGGACCATGGGGCACCACGGACCTCAAAACTGAAAAGTGCTCTGATCATTATGGTTTTTTATGCACACGGATGCACCAAGGAACACGGGGCACCAAAATCCAAAAGTCTTATTTTGGCACGAAAATTACACCATGGGCCGAAAATGCACCACAGGCACCAAAATTGGACCACGGGGCACCACGGACCTCAAAACTGAAAAGTGCTCCGAGCCTTATGGTTTTCTAGGCATAAGGATGCACCAAAGATAACAGGGCACCAAAACCCAAAGGTCTTATTTTGGGACGAAAATTGGACCATGAGCCGAAAATCCACCACGGAAACCAAAATTGGACGACAGGGCACCACGGACCTTAAAACTGAAAAGTGCTCCCAGCCTTATGGTTTTTTATACATAAGGATGCACCAGGGATCACGGGGCACCAAAACCCAAAAGTCTTATTTTGGCACGAACTTTGCACCATGTGCCGAAAATGCACCACGGGCACCAAAATTGGACCACGGGGCACCACAAACCTCAAAACTAAAAAGTGCTCTGAGCTTTATGGTTTTTTATGCATAAGGATGAACCAAGGATCACGGGGCACCAAAACGCAAAAGTCTTATTTTGGCACCAAAATTGCACCATGTGCCGAAAATGTACCACAGGCACCAAAATTTGACCACGGGGCACCACGGACCTCAAAACTTAAAAGTGCCCCGAGCATTATGGTTTTTTATGCATAAGGATGCACCAAGGATCACGGGGCACCAAATCCCAAAAGCCTTATTTTGGCACATAAATTGCACCATGGGCCAAAAATGCACCACGGGACACCAAAATCGGACCACAGGACACCACAGACGTAAAAACTGAAAAGTACTCCGAGCCTTATGGTTTTTTATGCTTAAGAATGCAACAGGGATCGCTGGTCAAAAGTCTTATTTTTGGACCAAAATTGCACCATTGGCCGAAAATGCACCATGGGCACCAAAATTAACCACGAGGCACCACGGACCTCAAAACTAAAAAGTGCCCCGAGCATTTTGGATTTTTATGCATAAGGATGCACCAAGGATCACAGGGCACCAAAACCCAAAAGTCTTATTTTGGGACGAAAATTGCACAAATGGCCGAAATTGCACTGCCGGCAACAAAATTGAACCACGGGACACCACGGACCTAAAAACAGAAAAGTGCTCCGAGCATTATGGTTTTTTATGCATGAAAATGCACCAGGATCACGGGGCACTAAAACCGAAAAGTCTTATTTTGGCACGAAAATTGCTCCGTGGGCCAAAAATGCACCACAGGACACCAAAATTGGACCACAAGACACCACAGACCTAAAAAATGAAAAGTGCTCCAAGCCTTATGGTTTTTTATGCATAAGATTGCACTAGGGATCATGGGGCACAAAAACCCAAAAGTCTTATTTTGGGACGAAAATTGCACCTTTGGTCGAAAATGCACCACAGGCACCAAAATTGGACCACGGCGCACCACGGACCTAAAAACTGAATAGTACTTCGAGCCTTTTGGATTTTTATACATAAGGATGCACGAAGGATCACAGGTCACCAAAACCCAAAAGTCCTATTTTGGGACGAAAATTGCACAAATGGCCCAAAATGCACAACCAGCACCGAAATTGGACCACTGGACACCACGGTCCTAAAAGCTGAAAAGTGCTCCGAGCAATATGGTTTTTCATGCATTAGAATGCACCAGGGATCACAGGGCACGAAAACCCAAAAGTCTTATTTTGGCACGAAAATTGCACCATAGTCCAAAAATGCACCACGGGACACCAAAATTGGACCACGGGACACCACGGACCTAAAAACTGAAAAGTGGTCCGAGCCAAATTGGTTTTTATGCATAAGAATGCACCAGGGATCCCGGGGTACCAAAACCCAAAAGTCTTATTTTGGGACGAAAATTGCACCATAGGCCGAAAATGCACCACGGGCACCAAAATTGGACCATGGGGCACCACGAACCTCAAAACTGAAAAGTGCTCTGAGCATTTTGGATTTTTATGCATAAGGTTGCACCAAGGATCACAGGGCACCAAAACCAAAAAGTCTTATTTTGGGACGAAAATTCCACAAATGGCCGAAAATGCACCACGGGCACAAAAATTGGACCACAGGGCACCACGGACCTCAAAACTGAAAAGTGCTCCGATCATTATGGATTTTCATGCATAAGAATGCACCATGTATCACGGGGCACCAAAACCCAAAAGTCTTATTTTGGAACGAAAATTGTACCAAGTGCCGAAAATGCACCACGGGCACCAAAATTGGACCACGGGACACCACAGACATCAAAACTGAAAAGTGCTCTGAGCATTATGGTTTTTTATGCATAAGAATGCACCAGGGAACACGGGGCACCAAAACCCAAAAGTCTTATTTTGGCACGAAAATTCCATAATGGGTTGAAAATGGACCACGGGCACCAAAATTGGACCACACGGCACCACGGACCTCAAAACTAAAAAGTGCTTCGAGCATTATGGTTTTTTATGCATAAGGATGCACCAAGGATCACAGGGCACCAAAACCCAAAAGTCTTATTTTGGGACGAAAATTGGACCATGTGCCGAAAATGATCCACGGGCACCAATATTGGAGCATGGGGCACCACAAACCTAAAAAATGAAAATTGCTTCGAGCATTATGGTTTTTTATGCATTAGGATGCACCGAGGATGGTGGGGCACCAAAACCCAAAAGTCTTATTTTGGCACCAAAATTGAACCACGGGAAACCACGGACCTAAAAACAGAAAAGTGCTTAGAGCATTATGGTTTTTTATGCATAAGGATGCACCTAGGATCATAGGGCACCAAAACCCAAAAGTCTTATTTTGGGACAAAAATTGCACCATGGGTCGAAAATGCACCACGGGCACCAAAATTTAACCAGGGGCACCACGGACCTCAAAACTAAAAAGTGCTTCGAGCATTATGGTTTTTTATGCATGAGAATGCACCAGGGATCATGGGGCACCAAAACCCAAAACTCTTATTTTGGCACGAAAATTGCACCATGTGCCGAAAATGCATCATGGGCACCAAAATTGGACCATGGGGCACCACGGACCTCAAAACTAAAAAGTGCTCTGAAAATTACGGTTTTTTATGCATAAGAATTCCTAGTGATCACGGGGCACCAAAACCCAAAAGTATTATTTTGGAACGAAAATTGCACCATGGGCCAAAAATACACCACATGGCACCAAAATTGGACCACTGGACACCACGGACCTCAAAACTAAAAAGTACTCCAAGCATTATGGTTTTGTATGCATAAGAATGCACCAGGGATGACGGGGCACCAAAACCCAAAAGTCTTATTTTGGCACGAAAATTGCACCATGTTTCGAAAATGCACCACGGGCACCAAAATTGGACCACGGGGCACCACGGACTTCAAAACTGAAAAGTGCTCTAAGCATTATGGTTTTTTATGCATAAGAATCCACCAAGGATCATAAGGCACCAAAACCCAAAAGTCTTATTTTTTCACGAAAATTTCACCATGTGCCGAAAATGTACCACGGGCACAAAAATTGGACCACGGGGCACCACAGACCTCAAAACTGAAAAGTGCTCCGAGCATTATGATTTCTTATGCATAAAAATGCACCAGGGATCACGGAGCACCAAAGCCCAAAAGTCTTATTTTTGCACGAAAATGGCACAATGGGCCGACAATGCACCACGGGGCACCACGGACCTCAAAAATGAAGAGTGCTCAGAGCATTATGTTATTTTATGCATAAGAATGCCCCAGGGATCAACGGGCACCAAAATCCAAAAGTCTTATTTTTTCACGAAAGTTTCACCATGTGCCGATAATGCACCACGGGCACCAAAATTGGACCACTGGGCACCACGGACCTCAAAACTGAAAAGTGCTCTGAGCATTATGGTTTTTATGCATAAGGATGCACCAAGGATCACAGGGCACCAAAAGCAAAAGTCTTATTTTGGCACGAAAAATGCACCAAGGATCACGGGGAACCAAAATTGGACCACTGGGCACCACGGACCTCAAAACTGAAAAGTCCTCCGAGCATTATGGTTTTTTATGCATAAGAATCCACCAGAGATCATGGGGCACCAAAACCCAAAGTCTTATTTTGGCACGAAAATTGGACCATCTGCCGAAAATGCACCACGGGCACCAATATTGGACCACGGGGCACCACGAACCTAAAAACTGAAAAGTTCTCCGAGCATTATGGTTTTTTATGCATAAGGATGCATCAACGATGGCGGGGCACCAAAACCCAAAAGTCTTATTTTGGCACGAAAATTACAACATGTGCCGAAAAAGCACCACGAGCACCAAAATTGGTCCACGGGGCACCACGGACCTCAAAACTAAAAAGTACTCCGAGCATTATGGTTTTTTATGCATGAGCATGCACCAGGGATCACGGGGAACCAAAACCCAAAAGTCTTATTTTCGCTCAAAAATTGCATAATGGGACGAAAATACACCACGGGCACCAAAATTGGACCACGGCACACCACGGACCTCGAACTGAAAAGTGCTTCGATCATTATATATTTTCATGCATAAGGATGCACCAAGCATCACGGGGCACCAAAACCCAAAAGTCTTATTTTGGTACGAAAATTGTACCAAGTGCCGAAAATGCACTACGGGCACCAAAATTGGACCACGGGGCACCACGGACCTCAAAACTGAAAAGTGCTCTGAGCATTATGGTTTTTTATGCATAAGAATGCAGTAGGGAACAACGGGCAGCAAAACCCAAAAGTTTTATTTTGGCACGAAAATTGCAAAATGGGCCGAAAATGCACCACGGGCACCAAAATTGGACCACGCGGCACCACAGACCTCAAAACTAAAAATTACTCAGAGCCTTATGGTTTTTTATGCATAAGGATGCACCAAGGGTCACAGGGCACCAAAACCCAAAAGTTTTATTTTGGGACGAAAACTGCACCATGGGCCGAAAATGCACCAATGGGCACCAAAATTGGACCACGGAGCACCACGAACCTAAAAACTGAAAAGTGCTCCAAGCATTACGATTTTTATGCATAAGAATCCACCAGGGATCATGTGGTACCAAAACCCAAAAGTCTTATTTTGCACAAAAATTGCACCATTGACCTAAAATGCACCAATAGGAACCAAAATTGGACCACGGGGCACCACGGAGCTCAAGACTGAAAAGTGCTCCGAGCATTATGATTTTTTATGAATAAGAATGCACCCGGGATCATGTGGCACCAAAACCCAAAAGTCTTATTTTGGTACGAAAATTACACCATGTGCTGACAATGCACCACTGGCACCAAAATTCAACCACGGGGCACCACGGACCTCAAAACTAAAATGTGCTCCAAGCATTATGGTTTTTTATGCATAAGAATGCACCAGGGATCACGGGTCACCAAAACCATATAGACTTATTTGGGCATGGAAATTGGACCATGTGCCGAAAATGCACCACGGGCACCAAAATTGGACCACGGGGCACCACAGACCTAAAAATTGAAAAGTGCTCTGAGCATTATGGTTTTTTATGCATAAGGATGCACCAAGGATGACAGGGCACCAAAACCCAAAAGTCTTGTTTTGGCATGAAAATTGCACCATGTGCCGAAAAGGCACCACGGGCACCAAAATTGGACCACGGGACACCACAGACCTCAAAAATGAAAAGTGGTCCGAGCATTATGGTTTGTTATGATAAGAATGCCCCAGGGATCATCGGGCACGAAAACTCAAAAGTCTTATTTTGGCACGAAAATTGCACCGTAGGCCAAAAATACACCACGGGGCACCAAAATTGGACCACTGGACACCACGAACCTAAAAACTGAAAAGCGCTTCGAGCATTATGGTTTTTTATACATAAGGATGCACCAATGGTGGCGGGGCACCAAAACCCAAAAGTCTTATTTTGGCACGAAAATTGCAACATGTGCCGAAAATGCACCACGAGCACCAAAATTGGACCACGGGACACCACGGACCTCAAAACTGAAAAGTGCTCCGAGCATTATGGTTTTTTATGCATAAGAATGCACCAAGGATCACAGGGCACCAAAACCCAAAAGTCTTCTTTTGGCACAAAAATTGCACCATGTGCCGAAAATGCATCACGGGCACCAAAATTGGACCATGGGGCACCACGGACCTCACAACTGAATAGTGCTCTGAGCATTATGATTTTTTATGCATAAGAATGCATCAGGGATCACGGGGCACTAAAACCCAAAAGTCTTTTTTTGGCACGAAAATTGGAGCATGTGCCGAAAATGCACCACGGGCACATAAATTGGACCACGGGTGCACCACGGACCTCAAAACTAAAAAGTGCTATGAGCATTATGGTTTTTTATGCATAAGAATGCACTAGGGATCACGGTGCACCAAAATCCAAAAGTCTTATTTTGGCATGGAAATTGGACCATGCGCCGAAAATGCACCATGGGCACAAAAATTGGACCACGGGGCACCATGGACCTAAAAACTGAAAAGTGCTCCGAGCATTATGGTTTTTTTATGCATAAGAATGAACCAAGGATGACGAGGCACAAAAATCCAAAAGTCTTGTTTTGGCACGCAAATTGCACCATGTGCCGAAAATGCATCATGGGCACCAAAATTGGACCACTGGACACCACGGACCTCAAAACTGAAAAGTGGTCTGAGCATTATGGTTTTTTATGCATAAGAATGCATTTTCGGCCCATGGTTCATTTTTCGTATGACAATAAGACTTTCGGGTTTTGGTGCCCTGTGATCCCTGGTGCATCCTTATGCATAAAAAATAATAATGCTTAGAGCAATTTTCAATTTTGAGGTCTGTGGTGCCCCGTGGTCCATTTTTTGTGCACGTGGTGCATTTTCGGCCCATGGTACAATTTTCGTGGCAAAATATGACTTTTGGATTTTGGTGACCCATGATCCCTGGTGCATCCTTATGAATAAAAAAGCATAATGCTCTTGACACTTTTCAATTTTGAGGCCCGTGGTGACCCGCGGTCCATTTTTGGTGCCCATGGTGCATTTCCGGCTCATGGTGCAATTTTCTCGCCAAAATAAGACATTTTGATTTTCTTGCTCTATGCTCCTTGGTGCATCCTTATGCATAAAAAACCATAATGCTAGGAGCAATTTTCAGTTTTGAGGTCTGTGGTGCCCCGTGGTCCATTTTTGTGCACGTGGTGCATTTTCGGCCCATGGTACAATTTTCGTGGAAAAATATGACTTTTGGGTTTTGGTGAGCCGTAATCCTTGGTGCATCCTAATGCATGAAAAAGCATAATGCTTATAGCACTTTTCAATTTTGAGGTCCGTAGTGCCCCGTTGTCCATTTTTGGTGCCTGTGGTGCATTTTCATCCCATAGTGCAATTTTTGTGCCAAAATAAGTCTTTTGGATTTTAGTGCCCCGTGATCCTTGGTTCATCCTTATGCATAAACAACCATCATGCTAGGAGCACTTTTCAGTTTTCAGGACCGTGGTGCCCCGGGGTCCATTTTTGGTGCCCGTGGTGCATTTTTGACCCATGGTGCAAATTTCGCGCCAAAATAAGACTTTTGGAATTTGGTGCCCTATTATGCTTGGTTCATCCTTATGCATAATAAACCATAATGCTCGAAGCACTTTTTGGTTTTGAGGTCTGTGGTGCCCCGTGGTCCATTTTTTGTGCCCGTGGTGCATTTTTGGCCCTTCATGCAATTTTCGCGCCAAAATAAGACTTTTGGATTTTGGAGTCCCATGATTCATGGTGCATCTTTATGCATAAAAAACCATAATGCTCAGAGCACTTCTCAGTTTTAAGGTCCGTGGTGCCCCGGGGTCCATTTTCGGTTCCCGTGGTGCATTTTCGGCAAATCGTGCAATTTTTGTGCCAAAATAAGACTTTTGGGTTTTGGTGCCCGAGATCATTGTTGCATCCTTATGCATAAAATACCATAATACTCAAAGCACTTTTTAGTTTTGAGGTCCGTGGTGCCCCGTGGTCCATTTTTGGTGCCTGAGGTGCATTTTCTGCCCATCGTGCAATTTTCGTGCCAAAATAAGACTTTTGGGTTTTGGTCACCCGTGATCCTTAGTGCATCCTTATGAATTGAAAACCATAATGCTCGGAATGCTTTTCAATTTTGAGGTCCGTGGTAGGTCGTGGTTCATTTTCGGGCCATGGTGCAAATTTCGCGCCAAAATAAGACTTTTGGGTTTTAGTGCCCTATGATCCTTGGCGCATCCTTATGGGTAAAAAACCATAATGCTCATAGCACTTTTCAGTTTTGAGGTCCGTGGTGCCTCGTGGTACATTTTTGGTGCCCGTGGTGCATTTTCAGCACATGGTACAATTTTCGTGCCAAAATAAGACTTTTGGGTTTTGGTGCCCCATGATCCCTGGTGCATTCTTATGCATAAACAACCATAATGCTCACATCACTTTTCAATTTTGAGGTCCATGGTGCACCGGGGTCCTTTTTTGGTGCCGGTGATGCATTTTCGGCCCATGGTGCAATTTTCGCACCGAAATAAGACTTTTGGGTTTTCGTGCATTACGATCCTTGGTGCATCCTTATGCATAAAAACAATAATGCTTGGTGCACTTTTCAGATTTGAGGTCTGTGGTGCCCCATGGTCAATTTTTTTGTGCCACATGATCCTTGGTGCATCCTTATGAAAAGAAAACCATGATGCTCGGAGCACTTTTCAGTTTTGAGGTCTGTGGTGCCCCGTTGTCCTATTTTGCTGCCTGTATTGCATTTTCAGCCCATGGTTCAATTTTCGTGCGAAAATAAGACTTTTGGGATTTTGTGCCCTATGATCCTTGATGCATACTTATGCATAAAAAACCATAATGCTCTTAGCACTTTTCAATTTTGAGGTACTTGGTGCCCCGTGGTCCATTTTGGGTGCCCGTGGCAAATTTTCGGCCCATGGTGCAATTTTCGTCCCATAATAAGACTTTTGGGTTTTTAGTGCCCCATGACCCTTCGTTCATGCTAATGCATAAAAAACCATAATGCTTGGAGCACTTTTTAGTTTTGAGGTCCGTGGTGCCCCGTGGTCTGTTCTTGGTGCCTACGGTGCATTTTCGGCCCATGGTGCAATTTTCGTGCCAAAATAAGACTTTTGGGTTTTTCTGCCCTGTGATCCCTGCTGCATCCTTATGCATAGAAAACCATAAATCTCGAAACACTTTTCAGTTTTGAGGTCCATGGTGCCCCGTGATCCATTTTTTGTGCCCGTGGTGCATTTTCGACCCAGGTTGCAATTTTCGCACAAATATATAAGACTTTTGAGTTTTCGTGCCCTGTGATCCTTGGTGCATCCTTACGCATAAAAAATCATAATGCTCAGAGCACCTTTTAGTTTTGAGGTCCGTGGTTCCCCGTGTTGCATTTTCGGCCCATGGTGCAATTTTCGTGCGAAAATAAGACTTTTGGGATTTTGTGCCCTGTCATCCTTGGTGCATCCTTTTGCATAAAAAACCATAATGCTCTGAGCCCTTTTCAGTTTTGAGGTACTTGGTGCCCCGTGGTCCATTTTGGGTGCCCGTGGCAAATTTTCGGCCCATGGTGCAATTTTCGTCCCATAATAAGACTTTTGGGTTTTTAGTGCCCCATGATCCTTCGTTCATGCTAATGCATAAAAAATCATAATGCTTGGAGCACTTTTTAGTTTTGAGGTCCGTGGTGCCCCGTGGTCCGTTCTTGGTGCATGCGTGCATTTTCGGCCCATGGTGCTATTTTCGTGCCAAAATAAGACTTTTGGGTTTTGCTGTCCCGTGATCCCTGCTGCATCCTTATGCATAGAAAACCATAAAGCTCAGAACACTTTTCAATTTTGAGGTCCATGGTGCCCCGTGATCCATTTTTGGTGCCCGTGGTGCATTTTCGGCCCAGGTTGCAATTTTCGCGCCAATATAAGACTTTTGAGTTTTCGTGCCCTGTGATCCTTGGTGCATCCTTACGCATAAAAAATCATAATGCTCGGAGCACTTTTTAGTTTTGAGGTCTGTGGTTCCCCGTGTTGCATTTTCGGCCCATGGTGCAATTTTCGTTCGAAAATAAGACTTTTGGGTTTTTGTGCCACATGATCCTTGGTGCATCCTGATGAAAAAAAAACCATAATGCTCAGAGCACTTTTCAGTTTTGAGGTCCGTGGTGCCCCGTTGTCCAATTTTGGTGCCTGTATTGCATTTACGGCCCACGGTGCAATTTTCGTGCGAAAATAAGACTTTTGGGATTTTGTGCCCTATGATCCTTGGTGCATCCTTTTGCATAAAAAACCATAATGCTCTGAGCACTTTTCAATTTTGAGGTATTTGGTGCCCCGTGGTCCATTTTGGGTGCCCGTGGTGAATTTTCGGCCCATGGTGCAATTTTTGTCCCATAATAAGACTTTTGGGTTTTTAGTGCCCCATGATCCTTTGTTCATCCTAATGCATAAAAAATCATAATGCTTGGAGCACTTTTTAGTTTTGAGGTCTGTGGTGCCCCGTGGTCTGTTCTTGGTGCCTGCGGTGCATTTTCGGCCCATGGTGCAATTTTCGTGCCAAAATAAGACTTTTGGATTTTGCTGTCCCATGATCCCTACTGCATCCTTATTTATAGAAAACCATAAAGGTCGGAGCACTTTTTAGTTTTGAGGTCCATGGTGCCCCCGTGATCCATTTTTGGCGCCCGTGGTGCATTTCTGGCCCATGGTGCAATTTTCGTGCCAATATAAGACATTTAACTTTTCATTCCCTGTGTTCCTTGGTTCATCCTTATGCATTAAAAATCATAATGCTCGGAGCACTTTTCAGGTTTATGGTCTATGGTGGAATCTATAAAGAAACAATCCAATTAATTAAAACGCACAACGAAGATCGTATGAATATGATTTTGCACTTCTCGACAAATATAATTTGTTTCTTTATTCTAAGCGGTTATTCTATTATTGGTAATCAAGAACTTGTTCTTATTAACTCTTTGGTTCGAGAATTTATATATAATTAAGTGACACAATATAAGCTTTTTCTATTCTTCTATTAACTGATTTATGTATAGGATTTCATTCAACCCATGGTTGGGAATTAGTGATTGGTTTTGTCTATAAAGATTTTGGATTTTCTCAAAATGATCAAATTATATCTGGTCTTGTTTCCACTTTTCCAGTCATTTTAGATACAATTTTAAAATATTTTATTTTCCATTATTTAAATCGCGTATCTCCATCACTTGTAGTGATTTATCATTCAATGAATGATTAACTAAAAAAATGATTCACTTATCCAATTTTAATTTAAAGTTTTTTAGCTAAAAAGAAAATAACTTTTTTTCCCTTCTATTTAACCCCCTTAAATTAAAAAGGGGGTTCCCCACCTTGGATAGGGAACTATGCGAGTGACCTACCTAATCTTTTTGTAGAAATTTTCAGGATCAATGATTAGACCATGCAAACTAGAAATGTTTTTTCTTGTATAAAGGAAGGGATTACTCGACCATTTCCATATCGATCATGATATATATAATAATTCGAGCACCCATTTCAAATGCATATCCATTTTTTGCACAGCAGGGTTATGAAAATCCCCGAGAAGCAACCGGTCGTATTGTCTGTGCCAATTGCCATTTAGCTAATAAGCCCGTGGATATTGATGTTCCACATGCGATACTTCCTGATACTGTATTTGAAGCAGTTGTTCGAATTCCTTATGATATGCAAGTGAAACAAGTTCTTGCTAATGGTAAAAATGGAGCTTTGAATGTGGGGGTTGTTCTTATTTTACCGGAAGGTTTTGAATTAGCACCCCCCGATCGTATTTCGCCTGAGATTAAAGAGAAGATAGGCAATCTGTCTTTTCAAAACTATCGCCCTACAAAAAAAATATTCTTGTTGTAGACCCTGTTCCTGGTCAAAAATATAATGAAATCACCTTTCTTATTCTTTCCCCGAATCCCACTACTAAGAGAGATGTTCATTTCTTAAAACATCCTATATACGTAGGCGGGGAACAGGGGAAGGGGTCAGATTTATCTTGACAGGAGCAAGAGTAATAATAATGTGTATAATGCTACAGTAGCATGTATGGTAAAAAAAATTATACGAAAAGAAAAAGGGGGATACGAAATAACTATAGTGGATGCATTGGATAGGCGTGAAGTGATTGATATTATACCTCCAGGATGTTTCAGAAGGTGAATCTATCAAACTTGATCAGCCATTAACAAGTAATCCAAATGTGGGTGGATTTGGTCAGGGGATGCGGAAATAGTACTTCAAGATCCGTTACGTGTCCAAGGTCTCTTGTTCTTCTTGGCATCTATTATTTTAGTACAAATCTTTTTAGTTCTTAAGAAGAAACAATTTGAGAAGGTTCAATTGTCCAAAATGAATTTCTAGTCCCGCATATTTATCAACATATTAAACTCATAAAAATAACTATTTTTTTTTTTTGATAATTTATGTAATTCTATTTTGTATAATAGAATAAAAAAATTATGAAAAGATCTTTGGTTCTGTATAGTCTTTTTATACTATATTTCAAAAGTTCCCTGTGACGTAGTGACGTAATACAAATAAACTCGAGTATGGATATTGTCAGGAAGACTATTTGACTTTGTTTTTCGACCCCACAATAAATTCGAATATTATGGTTATGACACTATTTTTTTCAGATTTCAATTTTCTATAATAGAGAGTTCTATTATAGAAATATTTTTCTATTGTAAAATACAATAAAATTGGATTCGATACTAAACATAAAATAGATATCTATCTATATAGATAATTTGAAACAACATAAATTTAAATATGGAAAAGGTACTCTAGGGGGGATTATTTGTCTTTTCCTAGAGTTCGATTCCTATTCCATCTTGTTTGTGTCGAAATAGAAATATTCTAAAAATATCAATAAAATAATCTTTTTTAACCCCTTCCTGAAAAATCCTATATCTTAGTTTCTATTTTTTCCAACTTAGAATATTTCTGCCATATAATATTTTATTGCATATAATACGTAGTGAACAAATAAAAAGAGAGGGGATTGGGGAATTTGATTAAACAAATTGAATTTCTTCAATTAACTTGTAAAAAAAAGAATGAAATGGAGTTTTTTGAAACATCGGAAAACGTAGTCATTTATATGAATAAAAAAACTATTAGAATTATTTCCTCCACATTTAATCAAGTAGTCAGTCATGCTAAAGACATAAACAGTCATAGATAATTATGAAATGATATCCTTCCGAATGGGATAAAAGAATTCCTTCCTTATATATATATTATTTACTATTCCTATTTCTTCTATTAATTGAAGAAATAATTTGAAAATAAAAGAGCAAGTACAAAAATGAGTAATAACCCCCAGTAGAGACTGGTACGATTCAATTCAACATTTTGTTCATTTGGGTTTGATTGTGTCGTAGCTCTATAATTCAAATTAGGTTTATCGTTGGATGAACTGCATTGCTAATATTGATCCCAAAAAAGAAACAGTGGGTACCGCTAGTCCGTGAACAGCCAACCATCGTATTGTAAAAATTGGATAGGTCCCATTTATGGTCATTGGAGCCTCCTAAAAAGATCTACTAAATTCATCAAGTTGTTCCAAAGGATCAAAACGGCCAGTTATTAATGGAATACCTTGTTGGCTTTCTCTAAAATACTCGTTTGGGCGGGGGCTTCCAAATACATCGTAAGCTAGACCCGTGCTGACAAATAACCAACCTGCAATGAATAAGGAGGGTATAGTAATGCTATGAATAATCCAATAGCGGATACTGGTAATAATATCAGCAAAAGAACGTACTCTTGTGCTTCCAGACATGTTGAACTCCACATATTCTGGTACAGTCAAAAGGGGGATCGATTCCATAAAAGACGAGATCAGTAAGTCAAAATTTACTGAAATGCAATCCTTGTTAGATCGTCCATTTTGTACTAACAGTCTCTTTTTAGTATACCGAATCAGTATAGCTATCCTTCTTCTAACAGAGCAATGAAATTTCACAATCATTGGCAAAATCTAGTACTAGATAAGTTCTTTCTTCTTTCTTCATTGATTGTCTCGATGTATTCGAAAATCCGATAGAAAATTTTTCAAAGTTTGAGCGTATAAATTTTTATTTTCTAGTAAATTTTTATAGTAATAGTATAAAATGAAGGTTCTTCCCATTTCACATTATTAGTTTCGGACTAGAAACTGAGGATCAATTAAAATCGGAATATGATAAATTGGTTTCTTAGAATTCATAAAGGAGATTTTATATTTCTATAATTCAATTAGATGCCAAATCTATAAATATACTTTTTGGGGTTGTTGAAGATATTTTTTTTCTATTTTCTTCTATATTAATTCAAAGTTAAATAAATTGAAATAACAAAGTTATTATTCTTTGTTTTTGTTTTAATATTCATTCTTTTTATTTCAAATAGAAATAGAATTCTATTCTAGAATAATATATATATATATATATATATATATATATATAGAATAATACTAAAGATTTTCATTAGATTAGTTTACTCAGTTCATGAGTTGATTAATAAGTCTGTTGATTTGGAATCACAGGATGGGTAGATGTCACAAATGATGAATTTATTTCTAAATTATGTCACTATATTTCTTTTTATTCGTCTGTAAGAATTTATTGATGAATCTCCAATTTTCAATTGTATCTTTCAAGTAGTATTTTTTCTTATCTTCTTTTTTCTCTCAAAAATGGAAATTTAGGGAAGTGCTTTATAAATATATGTATAAAAAAAAACATATTTCATTTAGCTTCTATATGCCCACTATAACTAGTTATTTTGGTTTTTTACTAGTGGTTTTAAATAACCTCATCTCTATTTATCGGTCTGAGTAAAATACGAATTATTTGATTTGTAATTTTGAGAGGAATAGTAAATTTGGGGATAAGACATTCTATAGTTCCTTTCTGTGTCAATTTACAATTCTCGGTCTTTGAGATTCATGATCAATACAGATTAATGTTTAAGGATAGATATTACCTTTCTTTTTACCTTTCGAACAAATAAAAATGATTGAAGTTTTTCTATTTGGAATCGTGTTAGGTTTAATTCCCATTACTTTGGCTGGATTATTTGTAACTGCATATTTACAATACCAACGAGGTGATCAGTTGGATCTTTGATTAATTAATGTCTCTTTTTTTGCAGATTCCCTATTTATTTTGTTTTAATCCTAATCTACAAGGATAAAATTCAGACGTTTTAATGTTCAATTATTTCAGTGTAATTATCATTCGAACAATACTAGAATCACGTTCTGTAGGATTTGAACCATCACGCTCTGTAGGATTTGAACCTACGACATCGGGTTTTGGAGACCCGCATTCTACCGAACTGATCTAAGAGCACTTTGTTTTCATAAATTATTTTATATGATCCAAATACATTTTGCATGTATATACTATATCAATATATATATATATATATATATATATATATATATATATATATATATATATATATATATATATATATATATACATACATATACATATACATATTCGGTATGTATGTCCAATTGGAATTCGTCTTCAATTGGTCCCGTTTTATTGCTCATCTCATATAATAAACATATAATACGGAATATCATATAATACTAAATATCATATGATAAGTAATAGTTAGGGATAGGGATGACAAGATTTGAACCCGTGACATTTTGTACCCAAAACAAACGAGCTACCAAGCTGCACTGCATCCCTTTTCCATTTGTTTATAGTGTTGTAAAGAATCTTTGTCTTGTTTTCCACATTTTTCTCTGTTGATATATATATATATATATTTCTACCATTTTTTTTCAGTTTCCTATTCTATAATATACAATAGAATATGAAAAAGAAAAAAAATATTCTAAAGAAATATAACTAATATTCTTTAGAATAAGAAAAAAGAATATTAAATTCAAATAAATTATATATAGAAAAAAGACTTAAAAAGGAGGATTTGAAATGCGAGATCTAAAAACATATCTTTCCGTGGCACCAGTAGTAAGTACTCTATGGTTCGGGGCTTTGGCAGGTCTCTTGATAGAGATCAATCATTTTTTTTCCAGATGCATTGATGTTCCCCTTTTTTTCATTCTAGTTATTGACACGGGGGGTGAAGAAGATTATAGATCCAATTAAGTATTAAATATATGTAATTAATCTCCTCTTCTTTATTTCATCTTTTATTTCTTCTTCTTTTTTACAACTGTAATAGAATAAGTTAGGAAAGATAAAGAATAAGGGTTAATTTGGCCTCATTGAAATTCGGAGTGAAACTCGGGATCTGGTCCAGGCTTCAATGGAATTGAATTAATAATTCAATTCCATTTCTATTAATAATAGAGTGAAAGTAGAAATTTAAATGGAATGGATAGGGTGGGGGCAACAATATCATAAAAAATACTTAATTAAAAAAACTAAAATATTGTATTGCAATTGTATTGTAATTCGAAACGAAATATAGTTCGAGATCATTGTATTATTTTTGTACTATATTAATCTTAATTGGAACGAAATCTTTCATAATTTGATTTCGAATTATTAATTTCTATTTTAGTTTTTTTTTCGTTCTTTTCTTTTTCTTAGATTCGAATCCGAAAAGAAAAGAATTAGGTGAATTAAAAACCCAAAGGAGGTTCATGGCCAAAGGTAAAGATATCTTAGTAATTGTTATTTTGGAATGTACCGGTTGTGATAAAAAGAGTGTTAATAAGGAATCAACGGGTATTTCTAGATATATCACTAAAAAGAATTGACACAATACGCCTAGTCGATTGGAATTGAGAAAATCCTGTCCCCGTTGTTGCAAACATATAATTCACACAGAAATAAAGAAATAGAGAAAATTGATCGCTTGTGTGTTACCCTTCGAACCAAAGAACATAACATGTAAAATGATCTATTTTTCATATCTATATAGATAGATCTATCTGTATTCTATAATTTACAGTTGAATTATATACAAATATCATTATATAACAAAATATATTAAAAAAGTAAGAATAAAAAAACAAATCCTTTATTGTATTTGTTGTAAAAAAATGTGATTTTTGGAATGGGGATAAATAAACAATGGAAAAATCTAAGCGACTCTTTATTAAATCCAAGCGATCTTTTCGTAGGCGTTTGCCCCCGATCCAATCGGGGGACTGAATTGATTATAAAAACATGGGTTTAATTAGTCAATTTATTAGTGAACAAGGAAAAATATTATCCAAACGCGTAAATAGATTGACCTTAAAACAACAACGATTAATAACAATTGCAATAAAATAAGCTCATATTTTATCTTCGTTACCTTTTCTTAATAATGAAAATCAATTTGAAAAAAGCGAGTCGACCACTAGAACTACTACTTTAAGAAAAAAAAAATATATAAATTAATAATTCGAAATCAAATTTTGAATTTAGAATCGAATTAAACATGGATTGATGTTTTGTTCGAAATATCGACAATTCAATTTGGGTTTTTATGTTGTAAGAAAAAAGATAATCGGTGACAAAGAATAATTTTTTTTATTAAGCATGGTTGTTTATTTTGATAGCTTTATCATATGAATGTTTATCATATGATAAAGCTATCAAAATAAACAAATTTCTATTCTATACCTTCCCGAAGTAAAGTCTAAGGGGATTTTTGGTTTTTATGATATCATTGGCAATCATAAAAAGACAATTCTCTTTTAATATAGCTATTTGTGCAACTATTTTACGATTAAGAAGCAATTGCCTCGTGTATAGACTATATATTAAATTACTATAAATATAATATACTTTTGGATTCCCGCGAATTACTGCATTTATTCGACTAATCCATAAACCACGAAAATCTCTTTTTTTCCTATCTCTATCCCGATGAGCCGAAACCAAAGCTTTAATTTTCTGTTGAGTAATAGTTCGAGTAAGTCTTGAATGAGCTCCGCGAAAGCTTGATGTAAATAAACAAATTTTTTTCCTCCATTTCCGAGCTATATATCATCGTTTAATTCTGGTCATTGAATAATTGAGACTTTGATGAATAACTATTTGATTTTTCAATTATTCTTTTCTTCTTCCTAGTCTATTAATAACAAAAATGGATTCTTCCAATGTATAAAAAAAATTCCAATGGCTCTTGCTACTATAACCTCCCCAACCACGATTTTTTATATTTTTTTTCCAAATATTGAACCTCAAATTAATAAATTGTATTGATACTAGATATCAAAAAACATAGTAATAGTAAATGAAATAGGACATATATAAAAAATTGGTGGGTTCCATCGTTTCTATGATTTTTTTTAGAAACGAGCAGGTCCTCTCTATACACCGGAGCCTTTTTTCTTTTCATTTTATGTTCATTTAATTAATGTTATTGTTAACTTGTACAGTTCACACTCTTTGGCTCTACCCATCCAATATTTAGTAAGTAGATTTTTCACAACGAAATCTAGTTATATAGTAACGGTATTTAATTATGAAAATTTGCTGGGTAGCTGACCCTCTTATTCTGTTCTTACAAAATCCATCAAAATTCATTCATTAAGGACATACTTTATCTTTAATTGAAATAGTATTTTCTCTGCTTAACAGGTAACTAACTTTATATTTGTTTTGTTACCAATGGGAAAGTCCTTCTCATCTTAAATTGTAAATTAAGACTATTGGGTTTGCACCAATCAAAACCATAAATTTGATACAAGATAGAAGAAATAGAAGAATGCAAAGAATGTATATATATATATATATATATATATATATATATATATATATATATATATATATATATATATAGGTTAAGATAGTCTGAATGGGAAAACTACATTCACACTATCTTAACCTATCAACAATACTGAAAAAATGAAATTGGTTTTTTCTTCTTCGTATATGATCTGAATGAGTCACACATACACCCTGGTACACGTTCCTCGACGCTGAGGGCATCCCCGAAGAGCTGGGGATTTTGTGACGTTTCGGATTGGCTATCTTGTGTTTCTAATAAGTTGTTTCATAGTTGGCATGGTAAGTCATAATATATATATATAATGAGCAGGTTTAGATCTATCCTGACCGTGAATTACTTAGATTCTATATTACTTATATTCTATTAATAGATTAACTAATAGAGATAATATATTAAAATTAAAGTAAGAAGATTAAAAAATGAAATATCAAATCCTGTATTTTTTTAGAATAATCCTTGCCACCGATTTTTTATTCAACGGCTACAAGATCTACAATTCCGTGAGCTTGGGCTTATGCTACTGACATAAAAATATCCGTTTCCATGTCTTCGGATATAACCCATAAAGGTTTGCCCATTCTTTGTACATAAACCCTTGTGATAGTTTCACGCATTTTCAGTAGCTCTTCCGCTTCCAGGATAAATTCTCCTGTTTGTGCCTCATAAAAAGAACTAGCGGGTTAGTGGATCATTACCCTGATTTTATAACTTAATAAGCATTTCCCTTATCTTGATAAAGATTTTGATAATGATTTCTCCTATATTGGTAAAGATTGTACTTATTCCTAAATAAAGGTAAAGGGGATAAATACAAATAAGAAAATAAATAAATGAGCAAAAATAATATTCAATAACCGTACAAGCATTTTCTGCTTATTGGTGCATACGGCTTTTCCACCCATGCAATTCATTTTTTTCCTCTATGGATAGAGTATTTTCTTCGATGAATTTTTTTCAACGTTTACGAATTTCTTTTTTTTTTTCCATCAAAGAAAAAAGAAGTACAAAATCTACTGAGTCTTTTGGATCCAGATCCTTAAATAATAAACAATACAATAACCAACTTTCTTTTTTATTTTTTGAATCTATTTAAAAATACTACAATGGTTCCGTTGTTTTTTATATCATTTTGTTATTCAACAATCCAAAAGTTTCTTTTTTTCATATGTTATGTTTTCTTCTAATTAAAATAAAAATTAATTAAAATAAAAATTGTTAAAAGTTTTCTAGTATGAAAAAAAACAAAAAAGTCTATGACACAAATTCAACTAGGTTCCTGATCGATCAGATATAATTGTAAATACCCTCTTTTTCATACTACTCTTTCTATATATAATCGAATGATTTAAAAAACAAAAATTTGCATATGGAATTCAAAATACCATGCTATTATTACTTATAAAATGTTTTTATGGAGAAGGTATAGTCTTTATATATATTCTCAAATAAAAGAATCATTGGCGCCAAGCGTGAGGGAATGCTAGACGTTTGGTAATTTCTCCTCCTGCCAAAAGAAAGGATCCCATTGAAACAGCTAATCCCATACATACTGTCTGTACATCTAGTTGTACAAATTGCATAGTATCATAAATAGCTATTCCGGGTATTACCCACCCCCGGAGAATTTATAAACAGATACAAATCTTTATTCTCTTCCTCTATACTCATATATACCATAAGACTAATAAGTTGATTCAATATTTCACTATCAACCTCCTGACCTAAAAAAAGTAATCTTTCTCGATAAAGTCGATTGATTAGGATTAATTTTTTTTCCTTAAGAGTCGTACATGCACCTTTTGATGCATACAGTTCACCAAAAAATCATAAGCAAAAAAGGAATCAATGTGTCAATTTTAAACCTCTTTCTCTTTTCATAATGGACTTCTTCGAACTTTTAAAGAGAAAAAAATAATAATATACTCAATTTATTGAACTATCTTCTCATTGATGTATTGCTTTCATCGAGATCGAAGCCCAATCACAATGTAATTTTCTTATTTCTGAATGGACTTTTTCAATTCTTTTAGGCTTCTTTTCTACTCTGAGTAAAGATCTGCCCGATTTGGATTTGCACATATAGGACAAATATTACAATACTGTGTATTTTTGTTATAACTTCTTCCTGTTCTGAATTTCTTATTTAATGTTTTCTGTTAAATATACGGATATGATAGAAGTGGTGATCGTACATATATTACCAATTGGTTTTTTCTAAACATAGCCTGGGTACTTTATTGTATTGGTTCAATCAAGCCAACCATAAATTATTCATAATTTCGAGTAATAATCTGGATACCCCCTCTAAAAATCAAAAAATCGATAGAATTGTACTTCATTACACTTCACGCTCCAAATTTTTTATGATTCAATCATTCATCTTTTGGGGGTGAAAGAGAGGATATCTCAATCGGGGGAGAAAACGGGTAAATCCCATATGACCTACTATATCTGACAAGTCGCACTATATATCAACCCAAGATGCATCTTCTTCCCCCAGGGCTTCGAAAGGATACTCTTGGAACACCAATGTGCATAAAATGGAGAAATAATAAAATCATATATCTAACTTTAGTGTGGAAACGTAAGAATTAGCTTATCGTGTTAAAAATGATTTACTTTTATTATATTGCATTTTTTTATAAAAAAAGGAATACTAAATAAAGTAAAGTTGTTACGAATGGGTCATTGGGGTGATAAGCGAATATGTCTGCATTTACTTATTTAAATATTCATAGAGAAAATTGTCAACCCATCTCGTCTACCCACCATTGCATATTGTTACTTATCGGGTATAGAATAAATCTGTTTCTTTTTATTTATACAAATATGATTGTTCTATTTTACGAGAAAATCTAATGAAAGGCTAGAGTCCATAGTATAAATTTTTCTAGTGCAATAAAGTTACATAGTGTCTATTTTTTGTTGATATAAGGAGTATTTTCATGGGTTTACCTTGGTATCATGTTCATACTGTTGTATTAAATGATCCAGGCCGTTTGCTTTCTATTCATATAATGCACACAACTCTTGTTGTTGGTTGGGCTGGTTCGATGGCTCTATATGAATTAGCAGTTTTTGATCCCTCTGACCCTGTTCTTGACCCAATGTGGAGATAGGGTATGTTCGTTATACCTTTCATGACTCGTTTAGGAATAACCAATTCGTGGGGCGGTTGGAATATCACAAGAGGGACTATAACAAATCCGGGTATTTGGAGTTACGAGGGTGTGGCCGGAGCACATATTGTGTTTTCGGGCTTGTGCTTTTTAGCGGCTATTTGGCATTGGGTTTATTGGGATCTAGAAATCTTTTGTGATGAACGTACTGGAAAACCTTCTTTGGATTTGCCCAAAATTTTTGGAATTCATTTATTTCTTGCAGGGGTGGCTTGTTTTGGTTTTGGTGCATTTCATGTAACATGATTGTATGGTCCTGGAATATGGGTGTCCGATCCTTATGGACTAACTGGAAGGATACAATCCGTAAATCCCGCGTGGGGCGTGGAAGGTTTTGATCCTTTTGTTCCGGGGGGGATAGCTTCTCATCATATTGCAGCAGGAACGTTGGGCATATTAGCGGGTCTTTTCCATCTTAGTGTGCATCCACCCCAACGTCTATATAAAGGATTACGTATGGGAAATATTGAAACTGTCCTTTCCAACAGTATTGCTGCTGTCTTTTTTACAACTTTTGTCGTTGCTGGAACTATGTGGTATGGTTCAGCAACAACCCCCATTGAATTATTTGGTCCTGCTCATTATCAATGGGATCATGGATACTTCCAGCAAGAAATATATTGAAGAGTTGGTGCTGGACTAGCTGAATCAAAGTTTATCAGAAGCTTGGTCTAAAATTCCTGAAAAATTAGCTTTTTATGATTACATCGGAAATAATCCAGCAAAAGGGGGTTATTTAGAGCAGGTTCAATGGACAATGGAGATGGAATAGTTGTCGGTTGGTTAGGACATCCTGTCTTTAGAGATAAAGAGGGGCATGAGCTTTTTGTACGTCGTATGCCTACTTTTTTTGAAATATTTCCTGTTGTTTTGGTAGACGGGGATGAAATTGTTAGGGCCGATGTTCCTTTTCGAAGGGCAGAATCGAAATATAATGTCAAACAAGTAGGTGTAACTGTTGAGTTCTATGGTGGCGAGCTTAATGGAGTCAGTTATAGCGATCCCGCTACTGTGAAAAAATATGCTAGAACTTTGTTCAGAGATGTTTTTGCTTGTATCAACCCAGATTTAGATGCTCAAGTAGAATTTGGAGCATTCCAAAAACTTGGAGATCCAACTACAAAAACACAGGTAGTCTAACATTCTTTTGTTCTTTTTCGACTTTTTTTATGATTTTGAATTTCACATAGAGAACTAGATAAATCTTTATTTCAATCATTGCATTTACTCTTTTTATTTTATTTGTTGGGAAATGAGCCCCAATAAACAGGTATGAAAGCTATAATTGTAAGCCATGATCAAATCTATGGAAGCATTGGTTTATACATTCCTCTTAGTCTCGACTTTAGGAATTATTTTTTCGCTAACTTTTTTAGAGAACCCCCTAAAGTTCCGACAAAAAATGTTAAATAATTTTTTATTATCTTAATTGAAGTAAAGAGCCCCCAATATGGAGGGCCCATTACTTCAACTAGTCCCCATGTTCTTCAAATGGATCTCTTAGTTGTTGCGAGGGTTGCCCAAAGGCAGTATATAAGGCATACCCAATAAAACTTACAAGTAAACCAGATATAGAGATGGCAATTAGGGTTACTGTTTCCATTATTATAATTCTAAAGTTTCAAGATCACAATAGATCTATAGGATAAGATCCTTATATTTACAGCGGAATGGTATACAAAGTCAATAGATCTAAATGAATAAAAAATAGTATTTATGGCTACACAAACTATTGAGGATAATTCTAGATTTGGTCCAAGACGAACTGTTGTAGGGGATTTACTGAAACCATTAAATTCAAAATATGGTAAAGTAGCTCCTGGGTTGGGGAACTACTCATTTGATGGGTGTTGCAATGGCTCTATTTGCGATATTTCTATCTATTATTTTGGAGATTTATAATTCGTCCATTTTACTGGACGGAATTTCTATGAATTAGATTCATAAGAATCGAGTAATTAGTTTTTCAATAGAAAGGAAAGTTAAGCATTCAGGTTTCTTATTGTTTCTTAGCCTATTCCATTTTGATTTGGTAGTTTGATCGTGGAATTTCTTTGCTTCTGTATTTCCGGAATATGAGTGTGTGGCTTGTTTTAATTGATCCTATTGAAAGTACAGAACATAAAATGGATCTGTCATCTTGATGGAGATGGTTTTATCCCGTCAGATATTTATTCGAGTATCTGGAGCACGGAATATAGAAAATGGATTCTAAAAATATTAGAACTATGATTCATACTAAATATTTAGACCTCGCAACCGGACTTACAAAACTTTTCAAAGAAAAAATAAATTGAATAATTTTCATTCTTTCAAGCTTCCGGAGCTTATCTTTATTTTGATCAAAGGACAAACATTTCCTTGAATTTTTTTCATTATATCTATTCATTGAATAAGTGATGATCCAACAGTTCTTACTCAGGGAATTTTTGGACTTCGATTAAAGGTTTTTTTTAATCATCGTGGTTATAGTATGAATCTGATTTTTTTTAATTGATTCATATGGTCCTAACAAGAGAATTTCTATCAATAATAATAAAGAAGACAGCAGTAAAATCACATTATACACAATAAAAAAATGAAGTAAATAGTAGAATATTCAAGAGGCCTTAAAAGATCAAGATAAAGACGAGGGAGCCAACTTGAGATTTTGGCATTATAACCAAAAAGAATAGCTTTCGGATCTTTATTTTTTCTTATCGTCAGAGAAAATTAGAATCATAGGATTAAATAAATAAGTTTCAAACTTTCTATTACACATATCTGTTTTTGTTACAACCAGTATTTGGGTATTTTTGTTTGAGTTGTACGAGATGAAATTCTCATATACGGTTCTCAGGGGGGTTCCATTGGTTTACCTATCTCAATAAAGTCTATGATTGGTTCGAAGAACGTCTTGAAATTCAAGCGATTGCTGATGATATAACCAGTAAATATGTTCCGCCTCATGTGAATATATTTTATTGTTTAGAAGGAATTACACTTACTTGTTTTTTAGTCCAAGTAGCAACGGGATTTGCTATGACTTTTTATTATCGTCCGACCGTTACTGAAGCTTTTGCTTCTATTCAATATATAATGACTGAAGCTAACTTTGGTTGGTTAATCCAATCAATTCATCGATGGTCGGCAAGTATGATGGTCTTAATGATAATCCTACAAGTATTTCGTCTGTATCTCACAAGTGGTTTTAAAAAACCTCGCGAATTAACTTGGGTTACGGGTGTAGTTTTGGCTGTATTGACTGCATCTTTTGGTGTAACTGGTTATTCCTTACCTTGGGATCATTGGTTATTGGGCAGTAAAAATTGTAACAGGCATACCCAAAGCTATTCCTGTAATAGGATCGTCTTTGGTAGAGTTATTACACGGAAGTTCTAGTGTGGGACAATCTACCTTAACTCATTTTTATAGTTTGCATACTTTTGTATTACCTCTTCTTACTGTTGCATTTATGTTAATGCACTTTTCAATGATACATAAGCAAGGCATTTCTGGTCCTTTATAGCGAATATGGATCATAGATATTTGTAATCACAATCATTTTTTATTTTGGGGAGGAATTTATTTCATTGTTACAAATATGGATTATTTAAAAGAATAAGACATGTATTTGGATATTTCCCTTCAACTTAACAAAAATTGAATTTTTTTTTACATACACGCACGAATAGTTGAAGGGAACTTTTCGAAGAAAAAATGGATTATGGGAGTGTGTGACTTGAACTATTTATTGGGTCATGCATATATATGACTTTATCTTATTTGCCACATTTGAATTTACAATTAATTAAATGTGTCTTTTTTCCAACCATCAAGCAAGGCTCTTACAGATAGGGTAGGCTGGTTTTACTTGAAAAGAATCTTTTCTATTATCAGACTCGATTATATTCTGCATGAACAGGCTCCGTAAGATCCAGTAAAATAAGTGATGTAGTATAGTCTGAATTAAATCATATGTATTTCAGTAAACTTAATAGTATGACAATGCATTCATTTCCTATGCATTGATTTGATTTCTGATACTATCGAAGTGAAAAAGTATATCTAAAGAAGAATGCGGGTTGGATTATATTAGTAACAAGTAAATTCTTTGTACGTAAAAAGTTCCAAGATTTTTTTGGACAAGATAACAATTACAAAGTTTGAGATCACCCAGAAAGCATTATCAACTTTAAAAGCCTACTTGGGTATTAAGCGTTTATCAAAGTTTACTTAATAAGAATTGAATTTTTTTCAATAAATAATTGTTTGTAACTTCGAAAAAAGAGAATCGAGTTTATTTTCTTACATAGAATCCTCATATATGTGTGAATAACACATACATTTTTTCTATAGATAAACTCAAAATCTTTGATTAGTGCTCGAGCCGGATGATGAAAAATTATCATATCCGGTTATTTTGGAGGATGGATCTATAAGAATTCACCTATCCCAATAACAAAAAAACCTGACTTGAATGATCCTGTATTAAGAGCTAAATTGGCTAAGAGAATGGGTCATAATTATTATGGAGAACCCGCATGGCCCAACGATCTTTTATATATTTTTCCAGTAGTAATTCTAGGTATTATTGCCTGTAACGTAGGCTTAGCGGTTCTAGAACCATCCATGATTGGGGAACCCGCGGATCCATTTGCAACTCCTTTGGAAATATTACCTGAATGGTATTTCTTTCCCGTATTTCAAATACTTCGTACAGTGCCCAATAAGTTATTGGGCGTTCTTTTAATGGTTTCGGTACCTACGGGATTATTAACAGTACCCTTTTTGGAGAATGTTAATAAATTCCAAAACCCATTTCGCCGTCCAGTAGCAACCACCATTTTTTTTATTGGTACTATAGTTGCCCTTTGGTTAGGTATTGGAGCAACATTACCTATTGAGAATCCCTAACTTTAGGTCCTTTTTAAACTTATAAAATTGATTTAATTTTGAAATAAAATATAATGCCATGTGTATTGTGTATCTAGGGAGAATTCCTTTTGAAACGACTAATCCCTAGATACATTTATTCCATTTTAGGTCTATTCTGAACATATGGATTTGTTCTAAAGATTTAAATTACATATTTTCACCCTTATTTTAAGTTTAGAAAAAAAAGAAATATGAAAAAAGCCCATGCCAATGGATTTCAAATTTATGCAAAATGCTTTTCTATTTCTAAAATGTCCAATATATATTTTACATCTTCTACGCGAAAATGTTCAATTTTCAGAAGGTCTTCTTAACTGTTATTCAAAAGTTTTGATAATCTATGAATATTGGATCTTTTGAGACAATTATAGATCCTGGGAGGCAATTCTAATTGGTCAATAAAAATGGATTTCAATGATATTTCTTTTTTCTTTTTCCTTAGTTTATCCTTAGCCAATATATCGTTAAAAGTAAAAAGGGGCAAAGTAACTTTGTGTTGATTGTTTTCTAAATTAAAGTTATCTTCTTCTGCGTGTAAAAAGGGAATAAATAAATCAATCAAATTTCGGGAGGCTTCATAAAGCGCTTCTCTAGGAGTTAAACTTCCATTTGTCCATATTTCGAGAAAGAGTATCTCTTGTTTTTCATTCCCATTCACATAAGAATGAATACTATGATTTACATTTTGAACAGGCATGAATATGGCATCTATAGGATAACTTCCATCTTGAAAGTTTTTTAGTGTTTTTATACGATACCCACAATTCCTCTCAATTTTTAATTCAATACACAAATTAACGGGTTCTGTTACATTGGCTATATGTTGTGTATTATCAACGATTTCCATAGAGGGTGGTAAAATGATGTCTTGAGCGGTTACATATCTAGGACCTTTGAAACAAATAGACGTGTCCTTAGTTCCATACAGATTACTTCTCAATACAATTTCTTTCAAATCCAATAAAATTTCATGTACTGATTCTTCAATACCTACTATGGTAGAATATTCATGTGGTATTTTTTCTGATTTTACACATGTGATACATGTTCCCTCTATTTCTCCGAGTAAAACTCTTCGCATTGCAATGCCTATTGTATCGACTTGACCTTTCATAAGTGGAGATAGAATAAAGCGTCCATAATAAAGACACTTACTGTCTATTCTTGATTCAACACACTTACATTGTAGTGTCCGAGTAGATACTCTTATTTTCTCTCGAACCATAGTAATATATTATTTTGTTCAAACCCTTGACTTGTTTATTTCTCTTGAAATCTTTTCAATGTTTCTTTTTAGTTTTACCCACATCTTTTTTTAGGAGACCTACATCCATTATGTGGCATAGGAGTTACATCTCGTATAAAATTTAATAGTATACCACTTCTACGAATAGCTCTTAATGTCACATCTCTTCCGAGACCAGGACCTTTTATCATGACTTCTGCTTGTTGCATGCATTGATCTGATACTGTTCGAATAGCATTTCCTGCTACAGTTTGAGCGGCAAAAGGTGTCCCCCTTCGTGTACCCTTGAATCCACAAGTACCGGCGGAGGACCAAGAAATCACCCAACCTCGTACATCTGTAACAGTCACTATAGTATTGTTGAAACTAGCTTGAACATGAATAACTCCCTTTGGTATTTTACGAGTATGCTTACGCGGACCAATACGTACATTTTTACGTGAACCCGTTTTAGATATAGATTTTGCCATATTTAATTATTTCATAAAAATAAAAATAAGTCCAAGATATATGGTATGGATATATCCATTTCATGTCAAAAAAAGGGAATCCTTTATTAATTATTTATTAATTATTTTCTAACTAGAATTAATATTCGATTTTTCAATATTAATTATATTCTATTTGGATTGATATAAAATACAATTTTTGAAATAAAATTTCAAATTTGAAATATCAATCATTTTTCTTATAAAAATTTGATATTTGATAGAATATTATATATATATATATATATATATATATATATATATATATATATATAATAAGATAAAATATAAATTTCTATATTCTATTTTTTTTAGAAAGCCTCCGTTTGTTAAAATATTATCCTTGTCTTTGTTTATGTCTTGGATTGGAACAAATTACTATAATTCGCCCTCGTCTTCGAATTAATCGACATTTTTCACAAATTTTACTAACGGAGACCCTTATTTTCATATTTGCCATTCCTTAACTTAGTAAGTTAATCCCAAATTTATTTATTGGAAGAAAATAAGGTTTCCTTACGTTTTGAACTTGTAATTGTGGCCTTCCCCATAAAAATAATGTTGAGGTTGAAAAACACCCTAATTAAATTGACTGACTTATACTTTTTTTCTTTTCTTATCGTATACCCATAAAAAGTACGTCGAATCTTTTTGGAAACATAGCCTATAATCAAAATCTAATTTGCATTAATTATATAAGGGAATCTAAAACATACCCTGGGGAAATGATTCATGGGTAAGTTATTCATTTTGTACCAAAAATGGATAGAAGTTTCTCATATAATTCGGGTGTTAGAAAGATTACCATATATAACATAAAACTTCTTCGTCAATTCTTTCTAATCGAGCCTATTGATCTGTCATTATACCTCTAGAAGCTGAAAGAATTACAATCCCCATGCCCCCTAAAATTCGAGGGATTCATTGATAATTATAATATATTCGTAGACCGGGTGTACTGATCCGTTTTAAATTTAAAAAACTTTTATATGATCCTTTTCTATTTCTTCTATACTGTAGAGTTAAAACTAAAAAATATTTGTCGTTTTCTCTATGTTTTCTGACGTTTTCAACAATACCCTCTCGTAAAAGTATTTTTACAGTGTTTTCTGTTATGTTAGTAAATGGTATTTGAACCATTCCTTTTTTATTCATGTCAGCATTTCTTATATAGGTTATTATGTCAACGATGGTGTCCTTACACATGGTAAACGAAAATGATTGTTGCCCTTTACCTTCTATATAATCAACATGCTCCTTTTTCTATTTATTATTTTATTTTGATTTTTTACTTTCTATTTCTATTATATTATATTATAGATATATATATATATATATATATATAGATATATTGTTTAGGTTATCAAGTATTAATCTGAAATAAATAATAATTGCTACTTCTAATACTTATAATAATTACTACAAAAGGGATATATGTGAGATAAAATAGATTAATTAATCTATTTCACAAAAAAGTAATGTATCCATAGCACGGTTTCGTCTTATAATACCTCGGGTGCTAATGAAACTACTTTAGTGAAATTTAACTGTCTCAATTCCTGGGCGATTGCCCAAAAGATTCGAGTTCCTTTTGGATTTCCTTCTTGATCAATGACAACTGCAGCATTATCATCATACTGAATTATTATACCGTTGCTACGTTTGAGTTCTTTACAAGTACGTACAATTATAGCTCTGATCACTTCTAATTTTTCTAAGTTCGTATTTGGTACTGCTTGTTTGATTACAGCAACAACAATGTCACCAATATAAGCATATCATCAATTACTAGCTCCTAGGATTCGAATACACATCAGTTCGCGTGCTCCGCTGTTATTAGCTACATTCAAATGAGTTTGGGGTTGAATCATATAATTTTTTTATTCTTTCAGTCCAAAAATTGAAGTAAAAATATTTTGTGTTAAAAAAAAAAGGAACCTACAATTGCATTTTTTGTTTTCATCCTAAAGACCTCTTTCCTTTGGTTCTAATTTATTACCCTGAAATAATGAATTGAGTTCGTGTAGGCATCTTGGATGATGCTATTGAAATAGCCTTTCTTGCTATATTTTCTGGTACCCCACCCATTTCATAAAGTATTTTCCCTGGTTTAACGACAGCTACCTAATATTCGGGAGATCCTTTTCCCGAACCCATACGTGTTTCAGTAGGTCTTACTGTAACCGGTTTGTCCGGAAATATGCATACCCATATCTATCCACCTCGGCGAACATTTCATGACATTGCCCGTCATCCCGCTTCTATTTGTCTAGATGTTATCCAAGCTGGCTCAAGTGCTTGAAGAGCATATCTTCCAAAACAAATATGATTACCTCGATAGGATATTCCCTTCATTCTTCCTCTATGTTGTTTACGAAATATAGTTCTTTGGGGGTTATAATTGATGGTTGTTTCTCAATTCCATCTTTATTATAGAACCGTACATGAGATTTTCACCTCATACAGCTCCTTGCGAATGAAGCAATTCAAATAAATATCTATATATATATAGATATGTATATATATAGATATATCTATATAGATATATAATCGATTTAATCTAATCAATAAAATAATATGCTCTAATATTTATATGTTTAATGAATAATTGAATAAGAGGATTTTTTGAGATTTCATAGAATCTATTCAAAAAATTTATATCTTGTTTTGATATATAATTGAATATGTATTCTTATAAACAATTTTTGTTATTCATATATAACTAAAGAATGTTGTTTTGTTATATTATTTGTTATTTAGAATGTTCTAGTGAATTTTTATTTTTATTTTTATTATTTTATTAGAATATTTATTATTATTAGAAAGAATATATAGAATTGGCAAAAATATAAAAAAAAATCAATAAAATCAAAATTCTCGTGGGCGAATATTTACTCTTTTATTATCAAATTCAGATGTAATATAGGGCACAACTCCTAAAAACTGGATTGCTTTTTGGTTTCTTCCGCCATCCCACCTAATGAATCATTAAGATTTGTTTTTAAGAAAATCTTAATTAAGTATTGGCAGGTTTCGTCGTTCCCATCACTTCTCGATTAATGGTTAGGTCTGAATTCGACAATGGAGCCTTTCTCATATCTATTAATTAATAAGATTTTTTAGAATATTGATTTGTTTTTTCGTGAATCAATATTCTCAGTTTTTATTGATTCAGAGCACTTAATTTGTTTACGTTATAAATTAATTCATATATATATATATATATGAATTAATTTGGATTGATGCTTTATTACACTACCTTTTATGAGATGACCCATAGACCTTTACATATTAGAATTCTACATCATTGATATATTTTTCTCTCTTTCTTTCACCTCTTCATTATCTGTATATTTTCATTTATCTATATATTTTTATTGCGTTACAACTAAATAAGATTTTTTTTTCTTTTATGCTTCACAATATTTCAGTTGCTATAATATCTCTTTTTTTAGATTTTTTTGTTTTGACTAGTTCATTAGATCTAGATAATCCGAAGGGATGCGTTGGTTATTAGTTCTTTTTTAATTAATTTAGACTATGAACAGATTTCCTTTTTTGTTAAATTTTTCTTTTTTTGTTAAATTTGAATTGTTCTAAAAAACTAACGAGTCGCACACTAAGCATAGCAATACAATCAATATGAAATGATTAATTTCATTTTTTAGTCGATTCAATCTTATAAAATTGATCATTTTGGGGGAATAAAAATCGAGTAATTTTTCATTTTTTGTTTTCTATAAAAAAATTGATTTCTATAATAAAAAAATAGGGCATTTAAGATAAAGAATAACATATTTTTCTTTATTGAGAAAATATCCAAACTTTGATCCCTAAAACCCCATAAATAGCTCAAACTGTATAGCAACAATAATCAATTTTAGCTCGAATGGTTTGTAGAGGAACCCTACCTTCTCTAATCCATTCAACACGTGCAATTTCTTTTCCGTCGATACGTCCTGCAATTTGTACTTGAACTCCTTTTGTACCCGCTTGTTCAGTTAATTCAATAGCTTTTTTCATTGCTTTACGAAACGAAACTCTATTCTTTAATTGCCCAGCTATAAATTCAGCAATAATATTAGGGTGTTTATAAGCATTTGCAACTTTTACAATAGCAATGTTTAGTTTTTGATTCACACAATTCAGTTTTTTTTTGCATATTCGTCTGTAATTCTTCGATTTTTTTAGGCTTACCCTCTATTAATAACTTAGGAAATCTCATATATATTATGACTTGAATAAGATCGATTCTTTTTTTAATCTTTATCTGTCCAATTCCCTCAACACCAGAGGATACTCTTATATTTTTTTGTATATAATTTTTTATACAATCTTGTATTTTTTTATCTTCTTGTATATTCTCGGAATAATTTGTTGGTTGTGCAAACCAAATAGAATCATGACTTTGAGTTGTACCAAGTCTGAAACCAAGCGGATTTATTTTTTGTCCCATAATTCCCCACTACTATACATAAAATGATATGTCTTATTTGTGTATTTTTTTTTAAGATATCTATAGTGATATCTATCTATCTATCTATCTATATATATCTATAGATATCTTTATAACCCATTATAGCTCATTGACTAAGTTTTGTGACTAGCATTAGCTACTGTAAAATAAACCAATTCAAAAAATCGAATAAAACACGAATAAATTAAGTAATTTAAATATTTAATTAATTTATTAATTACAAAAAATAAAAAATAAAATAATTTTTTATTAATATAAAATATATTATTTGAACTTAATTTTAATAATAATTCAATTTTGTAATATTTACTTCTAAATTATGATTTAAAAATTTATGTTAAAATGAATGTTAGCGGCAAGATCTATTATCATTTTTCGCATGTCCTCGGAAGTTTAGAGTAGGTGAAAATTCTCCTAATTTATGGCCTACCATACGATCTGTTATATAAATAGGTAAATGCTCTTTTCCATTGTGGATAGCAATGGTATGGCCAATCATTGTAGGTATAATGGTAGATGCTTTGGACCAAGTTATTATTATATCTTTTTCTACTTTTGTGTTAAGTTTATTTATTTTTCTTAATAAATGATTCGCTACAAAAGGATTTTTTTTAGTGAACGTGTCACAGTTAATTACTCATTTTTCTTGTAAAGACAAAGAAACAATTTCGATTTTCTCTACTATGTAGTACGACGACGAATAATCAAATTATCACTATATTTCTTCCTTTTTCTACTTCTTCCAAGTAGAGGAAAACCCCAAGGAGTTGCGGGTTTTTTTTCTACCAATTGGAGCCCTCCCTTCACCACCCCAATGCGGATGGTCTACAGGGTTCATAACTACTCCTCTTACTACAGGACGCTTACCTAGCCAACATTTAGATCCGGCTCTACCTAAATTTTTCTGGTTTACT
>CM048650.1:1865000-1870000 GCA_026413185.1 Pueraria montana var. lobata
GTCAAAATAAAAAAAATCCCTATTTGACAAGGCTTCTTACTATACCTATGAATTCCATTCGACCCAAAAATGATACATTGGAAGAATCATCTGAGTCTGACAAATTCAATAGGTTCATTGTTCTGCTCCTGTATCTTCCAAAAGGAAAAAAGATCTCTGAGAGCTATTTCCTGGATCTGAAAGAGAGTACTCGGGTTCTCCCAATAACTACAAAGTATATCATGCCTGAATCTAACTGGGGTTCGTGGTGGTGGAGGAACTGGATAGGAAAAAAGAGTGATTCTAGTTGTAAGATATCTAATGAAACCATCACTGGAATTGAGATCTCATTCAAAGAGAAAGATATCAAATATCTGGAGTTCCTTTTTGTATATTATATGGATGATCCGATCCGTAAGGACCATGATTGGGAATTGTTTGATCGTCTTTCTCCGAGAAAGAGGCGAAACATAATCAACTTGAATTCGGGACAGCTATTCAAAATCTTAGTCAAAGACTGGATTTATTATCTCATGTTTGCTTTTCGTGAAAAAATACCAAAGGAAGTGGAGGGTTTCTTCAAACAACAAGGGACTAGGTCAATTATTCAATCAAATGATATTGTGCATGTTTCCCATCTCTTCTTGAGAAACAAGCGGGCTGTTTCTTTTCAAAATTGTGCTCAATTTCATATGTGACAATTCCGTCAAGATCTCTTCGTTAGTTGGGGGAAGAGTCCGCACGAATCGGATTTTTTTAGGAACAACATGTCGAGAGAGAATTGGATTTGGTTAGACAATGTGTGGTTGGTAAACAAGGATCAGTTTTTTAGCAAGGTACGGAATGTATCATCAAATATTCAATATGATTCCACGAGATCTAGTTTCATTCAAGTAACGGATTCTAGCCAATTGAAAGGATCTTCTGATCAATCCAAGGATTATTTCGATTCCATTAGGAATGAGGATTTTAAATATCACACATTGATCAATCAAAGAGAGATTCAACAACTAAAAGAAAGATCGATTCTTTGTTGGGATCCTTCCTTTCTTCAAACGAAACGAACAGAGGTAGAATCAGAGCGATTCCCTAAAATCCTTTCTGGATATTCCTCAATGTGTCGACTATTCATGGAACGTGAGAAGCGGATGAATAATCATCTGCTTCCGGAAGAAATCAAAGAATTTCTTGGGAATCCTGCAAGAGCTACTCGTTCTTTTTTTCTCTGACAGATGGTCAGAACTTCATCTGGGTTCGAATCCTACTGAAAGGTCTACTAGAGATCAGAAATTGTTGAAGAAAGAACAAAAGAAACATCTTGTTCTTTCCAGGCGATCAGAAAATAAAGAAATAGTGAATTTATTCAAGATAATTATGTACTTACAAAATACAGTCTCAATTCATCCTATTTCATCATATCCGGGATGTGATATGGTTCCAAAGGGTGAACTGGACAGTTCCAATAAGATTTCATTCTTGGACAAGGTTTATTTCATCAATTCCATGACCGGAATAGAGGGAGATACACGTTACACCATGAATTTGAATCAGAAGAGATATTTCAAGAAATGGCAGATCTATTCACTCTATCAATAATCGAGCAGGATCTGGTGTATCATAAGGGATTTGCTTTTTCTATTGATTCCTCTGGATTGGATCAAAAACATTTCTTGAATGAGTTATTCAACTCCAAGGATGAATAAAAAAATCACTCTTTATTGGTTCTACCTCCTCTTTTTTATGAAGAGAATGAATCTTTTTATCGAAGGATCATAAAAAAATGGGTCCAGACCTCTTGCCGGAATAATTTGGAAGATCCAAAACCTAAAATAGTTGTATTTACTAGCAACAACATAATGGAGGCAGTCAATCAATCTAAATTGATTCGAAATCTGATTCAAATCCAATATAGCACCCATGGTTACATAAGAAATGTATTGAATCGATTCAATTACAACTTCGAATATGGAATTCAAAGGTATCAAATAGGAAATGATACTCTGAATCATCGAACTATAATGAAATACACGATCAACCAACATTTATCCAATTTGAAAAAGAGTCAGAAGAAATGGTTCGATCCTCTTATTTTTATTTCTCGAACGGAGAGATCCATGAATCGGGATCCTAATGCATATAGATACAAATGGTCCAATGGGAGCAAGAATTTCTAAGAACATTTGGACTATTTCATTTCTGAGCAGAATAGCCGTTTTCAAGTAGTGTTCGATCGATTACATATTAATCAATATTCGATTGATTGGTCTGAGCTTATCGACAAAAAAGATTTGTCTTAGTCACTTTGTTTCTTTTGTCCAAGTTACTTCTTTTTTTGCCCAAGTTTCTTCTCTTTTTGTCTAACTCACTTCCTTCTTTTTTCTTTGTGAGTTTTAGGGGTATCCCCATTCATAGGTCCGAGATCCACATCTATGAATTGAAAGGTCCGAATGATCCACTCTGTAATCAGTTATTAGAATCAATAGGTCTTCAAATCTTTCATTTGAAAAAATGGAAACCCTTATTATTGGATGACCTAGATACTTCCCAAAAATTGAAATTCTTGATCAATGGAGGAACAATATCACCATTTTTGTTCAATAAGATACCAAAGTGGATGATTGACTCATTCCATACTAGAAAGAATCACAGGAAATCTTTTGATAACACAGATTCCTATTTCTCAATGATATCCCACGATCCAGACAATTGGCTGAATCCCGTGAAACCATTTCATAGAAGTTCATTGATATACTCTTTTTATAAAGCAAATCGACTTCAATCCTTGAATAATCAATATCACTTATGCTTCTATTGTAACAAAAGATTCCCTTTTTATGTGGAAAAGGCCTGTATCAATAATTATGATTTTACATATGGACAATTCCTCAATATCTTGTTCATTCGCAACAAAATCTTTTCTTTTTGCAATGGTAAAAAAAACATGCTTTTTTTAAGAGAGATACTATTTCACCAATCGAATCACAGGTATCTAACATATTGATACCTACCGATTTTCCACAAAGTGGCGACGAAGGGTATAACTTGTACAAATCTTTCCATTTTCCAATTTGATACGATCTATTCGTTCGTGGAGCTATTTACTCGATCGCAGACATTTCTGGAACACCTCTAACAGAGGGACAAATAGTCCATTTTGAAAAAACTTATTGTCAACCTCTTTCAGATATGAATATACCTGATTCAGAAGGGAAGAACTTGCATCAATATCTCAATTTCAATTCAAACATGGGTTTGATTCACACTCCATGTTCTGAGAAATATTTACCATCCGAAAAAAGGAAAAAACGGAGTCCTTGTCTAAAAAATGCCTTGAGAAAGGGCAGATGTATAGAACCTTTCAACAAGATAGTGTTTTTTCAACTCTCTCAAAATGGAATCTATTCCAAACATATATACCATGGTTCCTTACCTCGACAGGGTACAAATATCTATATTTCATATTTTTAGTTACTTTTTCATACCTATTGCCAATACTAAGTAGCAGCCAAAAATTTGTATCCATTTTTCATGATATTATGCATGGGTCAGATATATTATGGCGAATTCATCATATTCCATTGTGGAAGACACAATGGAATCTGATAAGTGAGATATGGAATCTGATAAGTAAGATTTCGGGTAATTGTTTACATAATCTTCTTCTGTCCGAAGAAATTATTCATCAAAATAATGAGTTACTATTAATATCGACACATCTAAGATCGCTAAATGTTCAGGAGTTCTTCTATTGAATCATTTTCGTTCTCCTTGTTGCTGGATATCTCGTTCGTACACATCTTCTCTTTGTTTCTCGAGTCTATAGTGAGTTACAGACAGAGTTTGAAAAGGTCAAATCTTTGATGATTCCATCATATATGATTGAGTTGCGAAAACTTCTGGATAGGTATCCTACATCTGAACTAAATTCTTTTTGGTTAAAGAATCTCTTTCTAATTGCTCTGGAACAATTAGGAATTCTCTAGAAGAAATACGGAGTTTTGCTTTTGGTGGCAACATACTATGGGGTGGTGGTCCCACTTATGGGGTAAAATCAATACGTTCTATGAAGAAATATTTGAATCTCATTGATCTCATAAGTTTTATACCAAATCCCATCAATCGAATCGCTTTTTTGAGAAAAACGAGACATCTAAGTCATCCAAGTAAAGCAATCTATTCCTTGATAAGAAAAATAAAAAACGTGAATGGTGATTGGATTGATGATAAAATAGAATCCTGGGTCTTGAACAATGATTCGATTGATGATAAAGAAAGAGAATTCTTGGTTCAGTTTTCTACCTTAACGACAGAAAAAAGGATTGATCAAATTCTATTGAGTCTGACTCATAGTCATCATTTATCAAAGATAACTCTGGTTATCAAATGATTGAACAACCGGGAGCAATTTACTTACAATACTTAGTTGACATTCATAAAAAGTATCTAATGATTTATGAATTCAATACATCTTTTTTAGCATAAATATGTATATTCCTTGCTAATTATCAGATAATTACTTATTCACAAACCTTGCGGGGGGCTAATAGTTTTCATTTCCCATCTCATGGAAAACCCTTTTCACTCCCCTTAGCCCTACCTCCCCCTAGTAGGGGTATTTTAGTGTTAGGTTCTATAGGAATTGGATAATCCTATTTGGTCAAATACCTAGCGACAAACTCCTATGTTCCTGTCATTACAGTATTTCTGAACAAGTTCCTGGATAACAAGCCTAAGGGTTTTCTTATTGATGATAGTGACGATATTTATGATAGTTATGATAGTGACGATATCGACCGTGACCTTGATATGGAGCTGGAGCTTCTAACTATGATGAATACGCTAACTATGGATATGATGCCAGAAATAGACCGATTTTATATCACCTTTCAATTCAAATTAGCAAAAGCAATGTCTCCTTGCATAATATGGATTCCAAACATCCATGATCTGGATGTGAATGAGTCGAATTACTTATCCCTCGATCTTTTAGTGAACTATCTCTCCAGGGATTGTGAAAGATG